>VZTD01003655.1:0-192971 GCA_013397725.1 Rhagologus leucostigma
TTGAACTGTGCATCACTTGTTTTTTTTCTTCTTTTTTTACTCTTCATTCTTATAAATTCTTTTAATCTACTTTCTTTCAGTTTTTAACCTATTCCTATCTAAACCTATCGGTTTGTACTTAGATTTCCCCCTCAGATTCAACTTCAATGGGAAAATAAAGGGGTTTAGGAGTGTGAGGACAGGAGTGAGGAGTGTGGGGTTGGGAATGGTGGTGTGGGGTGCAGGAGCAACTGGCTTTGAGGTGCTCAGTTGCCAGCTGGGCAGCACCTCATAGCCTCTTTTCCTGAGCCGCCAGCAGAGTGCCACAAGCAGCACCAAGAATCCAGCAATGGCCCAGAACTGCCATTGTAGCAAGGCAGCCCAGAGCACTAGTCCCAACGCTCCACCAGTCTGTTCCACAGCCTTGTGTTCCAGTTCCTCCAGCATCCAAGTCATCTGCTGGCTGAGGAACTCAGAATGCTGCTCCATGTGCTGGCGTGTGTACTCATCCAGCTCGTCATTAACCACCTTCGTGTTCCAGAGTCTGGTTTTCACCAGCATGGCCAGGAACATTAGGACACGGCCGTCAGAAGGACAAAGCGAAGGCCGAACAGCTCTGCCTTTGTGCTTCTGCCCTCGTCCAGGGCAGACTCTGGCCTGTGTGTGCACTCACCGTATCTCAGGCTGGACTAGGGAAGCACTGCTTGCTGCTGCCATTTATACCTGCTTCTCCTTGTGATGTCCCTTGTGATGTCACTGGCACCAGAGACATCACAGCCAGGCCAGCCCCACCCTTCATCCCCACCCCACATCAGCCGCTCACAATGGCCCCAAGAAACCAAAGCCCCGACACCCACAAAATGCAGACCCACTGCTCTGGAATGGCCCCCAGAGACTCCCTTTACAAAGCAGGACAAAGCTACCCCAAACCCTTGGCAAACATAAAACTGGATGATGCAATTCCTGGATGCTTTGCTCCTTGACATCCCTTGTGGTGAGATGGGATCAGTTCCCTTGGCGCTGATCTCTGTGCTTGTGGGGGTGCTCTTGGGGCCTTTGTGACACCCCTGGTGTGGGGTGCAGAGAAGGACTTGGGGGTTCTCGTGGATGAAAAGCTGGCCATGAGCCAACAGTGTGCACTCACAGCCCAGAAAGGCAGTCAAATCCTGGGCTGCTTCAAAAGAAACATGAGCAGCAGGTTGAGGGAGATGATTCTGCCCTCAGGAGGCCCCACCTGGAGCACTGCGTCCAGGCCTGGGCTCCTCAGCGCAAGAAAGATGTGGAGCTGTTGGAGCGGGCCCAGAGGAGGCCATGAAGATGATCAGAGGGCTGGAGCACCTGTCCTGTGAACACAGGTTGAGAGCACTGGGGTTGCTCATCCCGGAGAAGAGAAGGCTGTGTGTGCTACAGTTAAAGTGCCCCTGAAAGTTAGCTTTCTGCTCTCTTCCACTGAAAAGGCAGTAGTTACTCCGCATACAGCCGACTGCTGAAACCACTGACTTATAGAAGGGACCTGTAGCATACCTTTCATAAGCAATGACTTACTGCTGTGGCTGATTCCTAGTCCACTCAAATTTTTCTCCTTCCTCTTGTAGTTTTCAAACAAAAACTTTTTATGTTGGGTAAAATTCTCAATCCATAAGCAACAGTAACCTAGAAAACCTAAGAATTTTCCTATTTCTCATTTGGTTTTAGGAAGGTGCATAGTGACAATGCCAGAAGTACATTCTGGGGTTATCCTTCTTCGTCCTTCATTTATTGGATGCCCAAGATATTTTACTTCTTTCTCTACAAGCTCTAATTTTGTCTTAGAGAGCTTTAGTTCTTTTTCTCCCAAAAAGTTCAATAGCTTAACTGTGACATCTTGGACTTTCTCTTCTCCTGATATCAACAAATCACTTAGATATTGTAACAACTTTTCTCCTGGATTTAGATTAAACTCTTCAAGCACCTGTTCTAAAATTTGTCTGAACAGATTTGTAGACTCTGTAAATCCCTGTGGAAAAGAGGTCCATAGTTATATCGTAATTGTTGCTTTCTCCCAGCAGTGGGGTCTTCCCATTCAAAAGCAAATATATTTCTGCTGTTTTCTGCAAGTGGACAGGTCCAGAACCATCTTTTAAACCAATTGCACTGAATCACACATGGTCATGGAGAATCTTGCTTAGTAAAGTATATAGATTAGGGACGACTGGGTGGCATACTTGAACAAGTTTATTCAATTTTCTCAAATCTTGGACAAGTCTATATGTCTCATCTGGTTTCCTGACAGGTAAGATAAAAGGACCTGCAAGGTTCTAATAACCCATCTTTCAAAAGTTGCTCAATTATAACTTGTAATCCCCTTTTTCCTTCTAAAGATATAAGGTATTGTTTCACATGGACGGATTGGCTCCCTTCCTTCAGTTTTATTTCCAGGACAGAGATATTCAGCCCTCCTCTATTATCTTCAGCTACCCACATCACCTTTATCAGGATTTATCTCCTTCTCATCCTCTATGGTCAGTTTAAACATCTTTACCAGCATTCTATCCTCTTCTGGAATTACCCCAATTCCTAATTGCACTTGTAAATCTCTCCCTAGCAAGTTGGTACCAGCCTCTGGTATTATTACAAAACTAGATGTTGTTTCCTTACGATTTCCCAAAACTTTTACTTGTTCTACTGTGGTGGCATGGAATTCCTCCCCTTTCACTCCAATTATTCTCCTTTCACATATCCACGGGGGATTTTAATTAAACTTGATTTCTCAGCTCCTGAATCCACCATAAATGCGTATTCTTCTTCTTGGGGTCCTAATTTTAAACTTATCAAGAGTTTTCATGGTATTTGGACCCCAAAAATAGAGCCCCTGACACCCTTAATCCTGTGCAGAATTTCCTGATTCCATAACCTGGAAGGTTTTAACCTCTCTCTGTAGTTCCAGGCATTCTCTTTTTAAATGTCTCACTTTTCCACAATAGAAGCACTTCTTGGGACCTGTCTGCCAAGTGGTCATGCCCCATCCTCTTCCCTGGGGTCTCCCAACATTAGGCTGAATACTTCCCTGTGCTATTACTCTTCCTCTCCCAACCCCATTCCCAGGCTACTGCTTTATTACTTGGTCTACAGTGGCCACCATTAATTTAGTCTTATTCTTCTGTTTCTCATCATCTCTCCTAACATAAACCTTCTGAGCCTTCCTCAATAATTCACTCAATTCCTTATCACTCCAGTTGTCTATTTTCTCTGATTTCTTCTTTATATCTGGCCATGCTTTAATAACAAAACTTACTTTCAATAGTTCTCGACCTGCATCACTTTCAAGATCTATTCCTGAGTACTGCTGCACATTCTTTCTGAGCCTTTGTAACCAGGCAGCGGGAGGCTCATCTCGTTGCTGTTTATTCTCAAATGCCTTTTCAAAATTCTGCGCTTTTGGTGCTGCTTCTTTTATCCCCCTAATCACCAGCCTCCTGTAGTCTGACACGTTATTCCTTCCCTCAGTTGTATTCTGATCCCAATTAAGTCTCAATATTGGAAATTTCTGTTCACTGGGTATTCCCCCTTGAACATCAGGTGGATTTTCTCTTTCCCAAATTCTTATCCCTGCAATGTATATTATTTGTCTCTCCTCCAAAGTAAATAAAGTTCCCCAATTAGATTGCATTTCTTCCTAAGTGTAGATATTTGGACCTAAAAATTGATCCAATTGCTCTACTAGCCCCAAGGGGTCCTCTAATATGTTACTCATCTCCCTTTTAAATTCCTTTACTTCTGTATTAGTAAGAGGTACATTCACAAATCCTATTCCCTTTGGAGCTCCCTGCATAGGTACCTCTCACAAGGGAAACATGGAAATATTTGCATTAATATTTGAGGTGGTATTTGAAGGGGGGAATGGGCAATTTTGAATGTCCTTCTTTAACTGCACTAACTCTGTAATTCCAGTTCTCTGTGACAGCTGTTCTGTCATATCGTGAGATTTTACCCTTTCATTAAAACCAGTCCCACCACGTGGATACACCATTTCATGGGGACCAGCCCCCCCACACAGATCCACCATTTCATGGCGGCTAGCCCTGCCACATGGACCCACCATTTCATGGGGACCAGATCCACCACATGGAGCAGCCACTTCATACCTGTGTTCACAGGACAGGTGCTCCAGCCCTCTGATCATCTTCATGGCCTCCTCTGGGCCCGCTCCAACAGCTCCACATCTTTCTTGCGCTGAGGAGCCCAGGCCTGGACGCAGTGCTCCAGGTGGGGCCTCCTGAGGGCAGAATCATCTCCCTCAACCTGCTGCTCATGTTTCTTTTGAAGCAGCCCAGGATTTGACTGCCTTTCTGGGCTGTGAGTGCACACTGTTGGCTCATGGCCAGCTTTTCATCCACGAGAACCCCCAAGTCCTTCTCTGCACCCCACACCCAGGGGTGTCACAAAGGCCCCAAGAGCACCCCCACAAGCACAGAGATCAGCGCCAAGGGAACTGATCCCATCTCACCACAAGGGATGCCAAGGAGCAAAGCATCCAGGAATTGCATCATCCAGTTTTATGTTTGCCAAGGGTTTGGGGTAGCTTTGTCCTGCTTTGTAAAGGGAGTCTCTGGGGGCCATTCCAGAGCAGTGGGTCTGCATTTTGTGGGTGTCGGGGCTTTGGTTTCTTGGGGCCATTGTGAGCGGCTGATGTGGGGTGGGGATGAAGGGTGGGGCTGGCCTGGCTGTGATGTCTCTGGTGCCAGTGACATCACAAGGGACATCACAAGGAGAAGCAGGTATAAATGGCAGCAGCAAGCAGTGCTGCCCCAGGCCAGCCTGGACGAGAGTCAAGTGGACACACAGGCCAGATGCTGCACTGGACGAGGGCGGGAGCACAAACGCGGGCAGTTGAGAGTGCTTCCTACCCTGCATCCAGGGCCCAGCCCCTTGCAGGCGCGCCTTGCGAAGGGCACGGTGCCACCACCGGAACGGAGCACAGGCTTTACTGCCTGCCAGCTGCCTAGCCCCTCTCCTTCCTGCCCGCTGTCTCTCAATCCCTTATTCCCTCACTGCCAGCTTCCTTAGTTTCTCTTTTCTTCCTTCCCTCCCTTCTCAGCCCCACTGCATTCCTCTTCCTTCTCTTGCAGGTCATAATGGTATTACTACTCCTCTTCTGGCTTGTGCAATGGATCTATGATTACATCAACATGTATCTGGATGAGGACCTCAACCAGCAGAGGACTCGGATGCTGCAGGAGCTGGCCCACAGGATCATGGATCAGAGTTTTGGGTCCGAGGGAGCCATGCTCTGGACTGCCTTGCAGCAACAGCTGTTCTGGGCCATTGCTGGAACCCTGGCGCTGCTCTTGGCACTCTGCTGGTGGCTCAGGAAAAGGACCTGTGAAGTGGACAACAGCAGGGACTCAGAGACTGAAGAAAGTGAGGAAGAAAATCCTGCTGAGATGAATATGATCTGGATCTTTTCAAGACGCTTCCAGTTGTCAGTGCCGAAGTTGGCCTCCAGGAGACGGGTGGTGCAGGAGCTGCTGAGTGACCTTCTCCATGTCTCCCATAGGCTCTTTTCAGACAGCTTCTTCCCAGTGCTAGAACCAGCCATTGGAGTGGGCAGTGCCTGTGAAGGTTGGAGTCCCCATAAGGAGGAGGATGTTGTCTACTGCATGTTTGTGCCCCTCAAGCCACCCCCTGGGCATGCCTTCCACCTGGAACCGGACACCACGGGGGACAGGCCACAGACGAGCATGAGTGTCCGTGTGGAGCTGGTGTGCACTTGCACTGGGGAACAGAACACGCTGTGCTTCCTCCACCACTCTGAGGAGGAGCTGAAGAGAAATCAGGTGGCCAGCCTTCTATACACCCTCTGCACTGGCCGTTACTTAGATGTGGAGAAAATTGCCCTCTGGTTCCAGACATTTGTGATCTCAGCCTGGTCGGTGGTGCCTCAGTCCTGTCACTATGATGTGCAGGTGCTGCCCTCCAGCCGCTCCTGCAAGATGAAGCTGACGAAAGCCTCCGGGAGAAGCCTTTTTGTGGAGATGATATTTAGTGTGCAGCAAGGTGACTCGGACATCTTCCTGAGTAGCCAGCCTACAGAGGCCCGACTCCCCCCAAGCACGACATGGCTGGAGAGCTATGCTGTGGCAGAGGCAAAGTTCTTCAGTCATGTTGCCAGGCAGGCCCCACCCCGCAGCTGCCACCTCAAATGCCTGCGGCTCTGTGCTCGCCTTCTGGAGGGCTCACGCTTTTCTATCTATGCCTTGAAGACCACGGTCATGCACCTCCTGACCCTGATTCCTCTATCAGAGTGGCAGCATGGGTATCTCCTGCTGCGGGTGGACGATATCATGCGCTACCTGCACTGTTGCCTGGAGGAGAAACAGCTCAAGCACTTCTTCTTTGGCAATGAGGACATGCCTGAGGAGATCTCCTTGCCCCCAGCCTTCCAAGGAGCACAGCCCCTAAACCTCTTTCAGCACCTGGCACAGGATCCAGCCGCCCAGACTGAGGCATTGCAGGAGTTTGATAAGCTGAACCATCACCTCTACTTTGGGTTCTGAATGAGACAACTGTAGAATCACAGAATTGTAGAATCGTAGAACTGTAGAAGTGTAGAATGGTTAGGTTTCTAGGAAAACAGTTCCAACCAATATCATTCTAACCATACTTTGAGCTTCTGGGATCTTTAGCTGATGTAAAGTTTACAACAAATGGTGTGTTTGAACAAACACTGCATCTCTGAGCATCCGTGCCTCACCTGGGTGTGGAATGCCGCTGCTCAGCTACCAGATAGTTGGAGATTATTTGGTAGAAGACCTGATGCAGTGGGCTCTGGTTTCTCTGATTCCTACCTACAGCTCCCCCACCTGTCCGTGCTCCTGCACTGGGGAAATAGGAATAATTGGTCACCCTCCACAGCTGTGCTCACTGCCAAGTGGCATTTAATGTTGCTGCCCTCCAGATGCTCCTGCAAATTCCCTTTTTGAGAGAGTCCATTCCTCCTGTGAGCTTTACTGGGTGCACAGATGGCAAAAAATGGTATATTTGAGAAAACGCTTTGTCTGTGAGTGTTCCTGCATCACTTTGTCAGGGAGCACTGGCATAGGGTGCTGGCTGCTCAGCTGCTGCAGAGTCATGGAGAGTTTTGCAAAAGAGCTGCTAGGTGGGCTGGATATGGCACTTGAGGACAGAGTGGGCTGTCTGGTTTCAGGATTCCCTGTTATTGCAGGTTAGTCCCAGCAGGCAGTTTGGCATCACACAACAATTTAACAATTTAACAATTGAAAGCAAGTAAATTAGAAGAATTTATAAGAATGAAGAGTGAAAAAAAAATAAAAACAAGTGATGCACAATTCAATTGATCACCACGCGCAGACTGACGCCGGACCCTTTCCCAAACACCCATCAGTTCCCCTTCCAGGTATCGGCCCCATTTTATATACTGGCCATCATGGCCTATGGGATATCCCTTTGGCCAGTTCGGGTCACCTGGCCCAACTGTGCTGCTCCCTCCCAGCTTTTTGGGTTTGTGGTTTTTTGTACCTCCTCACTGTCAAAGCACAAGGCACAAAAAACTCCTTGATTTGGGATCAACATGGCACTTAGCACCAACCAGAACATCAGTGTGTTACCAACACCACTGTCATCCTGAATCCAAAACACAGCACTGGACCAGCTACTGACAAGAAATTAACTGTATCCCAGCCACAAGCAGAACAATATCCACTCCTTAACCCATAGCATTTACGTCATGCCATGTCTCCCACTTCCCAGCACCTTATCACCTTCCCCATTTATCAGACAGACATATAGACAGCCATCATTCCCTTAGTCTGTGGAACACCTCTGTCAAATGTCTGTACAATTGCCTTGACAAAAGGCAAAACCTTGACTGTGCATGTGGGGAGAGCAGACTCTGAGCTGCTAAAGGAAAGTCCCCTGGGAGCCTGCTTTTGAAGGTGCTGTCCTCCATGGGCACTGGTCCCCTTTGAAGAGCCATCTCCTGAGAGCACAGCTGTAGGCAACAGCAAGCAGGGCAGAAGGACTTGGCTGAGCAGGGATCTTCTTTTAGAACCCAGGTACAAAAGGAAAGTATGTGGCCATTGGAGGCAAGAACAGATGACACAGGAGGACAACAAGGATGCTGTTCAGCACTGTGGGGACAACATTTGTGGGCCCAAATCAGGGAGAACAACTTCTGTTATTTTCAGGAGCAGTGGGGCACCACAGTTGCCTGCTCTGCAGACCTCAAGCTCTGCCTTAGCAGATACATTTGGAAGCCCCAAATTTTCCATTGGACTTTATGCTGTAGATAAGGCCTATTGAAGGGCGTGGAACAGAGAGTGCCAAACATGCACAAAATCTGTAATTATACGTATCTCATGACAGACCTTCAGTCTTGCAGTTTCCTAGGCTGAGGCACTCAGACAGTAGAGAAACAGCAGCTTCTGGTTCAGGTCAGTTAAGTGTTGTGTCAGGGTCGAAATGCTCTTTTTGCCTGTTGTGAAACCTAGCACTTGAACTGAGAAACGCCTAGTTTCTTCAGTCCTGTGCTTCCCGATTTGTTGCTACAAAGAGGGTATTGCCTTGAAATATACCCTGAAATCCAGTTGTCCTACCAAATCCAGATCGGTCATTACAACCTTTGAGGCTTACGAGTAATTATTTGGGCTGTTTTACGTTAGGAAAGGATATCACTGGATAGACTGTCCTATGTTTACCGTTTGCAGTGGCTACACCCAGGGCCTGGGACATGGTTTGATTTTCCAGTTAGGAAAACAAGGCAAGTATTGTCAATCCAGTACACTGCGTGCTGTGAGCTGCCATCAGTTTTGTAATGACATTGTGAGCATGTTGCTGAGGCCACCATTTCCTAGCAGGTACTTCCTGGCCATTTAAAAGTACCACAAATACAGAGATCTGTTCATCCAGCTGTGGCTCATCAGATGTATTTGCTTTCATTCCCTTTGCTCCTAAATATTTCCTGTATTAGAGTATCATAGGAATTACCCTAGAGGCGAGTCTAACTGACATGTTGCTTGCAAAGATGCTATCCTTAATAGCTCTCAAGTTGGGCTCTTAGCAGGTTGTGATTGGCACCATTTGACTCGTAACTGTTTGTTTCCTTGAACTGTCAAATAAAGGCAATAATGCTTTCATGTACGACACTGGGATATGCACAGACTGGTGTAATGGGAGGGTTGGTCACCACATCACCTTCCAGTGGAAATCCGTGGAGGACTGGTAGGATGATCTGTACCTGAAATTACGCCAGTCTATGCAAATCTGCATCCTAGCTTGGATGTCACAGGACCTGGGTGGTTATTGGCAGTGCAGGTTGACAGAGAATCCTTCCTTCAGGAGGCCCCACCTGGAGCACTGCGTCCAGGCCTGGGCTCCTCAGCGCAAGAAAGATGTGGAGCTGTTGGAGCGGGCCCAGAGGAGGCCATGAAGATGATCAGAGGGCTGGAGCACCTGTCTTGTGAGCACAGGTTGAGAGAGCAGGGGTTGCTCATCCTGGAGAAGAGAAGGCTTCAGGGAAACCTCGTTGCAGCCTTCCAGTACTTGAAAGGCAGCTTTCAAAAAAACAAGGGAGAGTGACTTTTTACACGGTCAGATAGCGATAGGGCAAGGGTGAACAGTTTTGTACTAAAAGAGGAGAGATTTAGATTGCATGTTAGGAAAAAGCTTTTTACTGTGAGGCTGCTGAGGCCCTGGCACAGGTTGCCCAGAGCACATGCGGCTGCCGCATCCCTGGGAGTGTTCAAGGCCGGGCTGGATGGGGCTCTGAGCAAGCTGGTCTGGTGGAAGGTGTCCCTGCCCATGCCTGGGGGCTTGGAGATCTAGATCAACTTTAAGATCCCTTCCCACCCCAACCATTCCAGGATTCTGTGATCTTGAGTGGTGTCTTGGGCTGTGGGCATGAAGCCCAGGGCAGGAGGGGAGCCCATTGCTCTGGGGATCAGTGTCCCAGGGCAGCTGCTGCAGGGGTGCCAAAGGCTGTCTTTGCACAGCCCGTGTGCAGCAGAGCTGGGGAAAACTCTGGAGCACAAATCTGAGGGAGCTGGGGGTGTGTAGCCTGGAGAAAAGAGGCTCTGGGGGAACCTCACTGCTCTCGACAACTCCCTGAAAGGTGGTAGCAAGGTAAGGGTCAGCCTGTTCTCCCAGGTAACAAGTGACAGGACGAGAAGAAATGGCCTCAAGTTGCATGGTGGGGGTGGTTTAGATGAGAGATTTGGGAAAGGTTTCTTCCCGGAAAGGGTTGTAAAGCATAGGAAGAGGCGTCCCAGGGAAGTGGTGGAGTCATCATCCATGCAAACGTTTGAGAAACGCTTCAAGTGCCTGGATATAGCACTTGAGGACATGGGTTAGTGGTGACCAAGGTGGTGGTGCTGGGTTGGTGGTTGGATTTGGTGACTCTTAAAGGTCTTTCCCAACCTTAACAACTCCATGATTTAGGTACTGTTTTTGTCACAGAAACCATCACTATATATTAAAATACATTCACACACATACATACTGTATGTGATAACTCAGTATCTGACTGCTCAGCATACTTACAGCATTTGCTCTTGCTTGAGGCAAAGCAGTTTGCAGGGAAGTTACTTCTGCTGTTTGCATCTTCCTGCGACAAGGAGGCACTAGAGCGATCTGGTGTTTTGCCATAACATCTCGTGTCCTCTCTTAATGGGATGGTATGCTGATGCTGTCTTCCATTTCCAGGGCCCTCTGCACACCACTGTTAAAACAATTACACAGATCTTTTTTTTTCCTACTGAAGAACTGTGTAGAGGTCTTAAACTATATTCCATCTGGGAACATGCTATTAGTCATCACATGAGATAAAAGACTGCTTCCCATATGTCTTCTGATGCTTGCGTCATTTACAGGTGTCTTTGCCTTGGATGCCCGTGCTTTCTGTAAGAGAAGAAGAGAAAGGTGGGCCTGATGTTCTCCCTGCAAATTTGTGGCTGTATCTAGCCAACACTGAAGATAAGCAAAGTATTCTATGCTTTGAAATCCCTCACCAGGTCTTGCTGCCTGTGAAAAAAAGGAAATATGCAGCTTTTTTTATTAAAATGAATGAATAATAACTGAATAATGAATATCAGTGATTAAAATCCCCAGTATCACAGCCCCATCTAATGGACTGGCTGAAAGATATTCAAAAGATCTACAAAAAGTCCATCTGTTTTTTAGCAAAATACATTATCATGATAAACAGGACCCTGTGGCACATTAAACTCTTAATTATGGCACAGGAGGCATTTTCTCGGAAAATTAAAAAGGTTGCAAAATGGCTACTGCCTGTAGGAGGCAATTCTTAGAAGCAAAATGTAACTCAGTGTTAGTGAGTCTTTTATCTACATCCTTCAGTATTCTCTTGGCACAGATTAACGTGGAGAGGGGAGCCTCCATATTTCTTAGTCATGTTATCATTTTGCCAGTGACTCTGGAATGCCATAATCCTACAGAGCAGCACGGGCGCAAGGGAAAACACAAGGAAATCACCGAGAAAAGAGAGATATCAGCTAATTCAGGCTTCATTTGCTATTGTATATTTGAGACCTTTTTTTTTTAAATTTATGAAAAAATGGCAGATGATGTATGGCTTCCAGAGAAGTGGTTTGGCCTGCACAGTGTCAGTCCAGGGGAAGACCAGCTCCAGGGCTGCCTGTGCTACATGCTGTGGGATACATCTCCACAAACCTGCCTGATGGTAAGGCTGGTTACCAGGCTTTTATGTCTCATAACCAAAACCTAGTGGATCAAACCTCACTAGATAGGTACTAGCAGCAGGATGCTGAAAGTAGTGGTGTCATGAGTTTTACATCCTAATCCAGAGCTTCTGAAGGGAAGCAGAAGGAACCTTTTCTTTTCAGTGGGTGACAGAGCAACTACTAGTTTCTAGGCATCTGCAAGGTATCTTAGCTACCAGCAATTTTTGTGATACTAGGTCACTAGGAATTTCTAGTGCTTCTTCTCTGAGCTGCTCTTAGCTTCTCCAGCAGTGACAACTGAAAAAGTACTTCTTCCCAGATGACTCAGAGCTCTGAGCCCACATCACATTCAGGAGTGCTAATTAGGCACCTTACTGCTGGAAACAGGAAGAATTAGACAGCAGAAGCCCTTTACAGGTATTCTCATCCTGAGAGCCCACTCTTTTTTCTCTTCTGAAGGTTTCCCATTGCCTTGCTCACCTCGTTAAGAAAAATGCTCAAGCAAGGAGATCTCTTAACATTTCCTGTGTTCCTGAGACTGAATGCCCAGACACAAACAAGGACTTTTTACTCCAAATCCATAAACCACTGCTATGTTTTACAGGAGTTCTGAGTTTGGTATCTGACTGCAATATTTATCACACACTGTTACCTTAGGGCCTAGTATGGACTTTGGTAAGTGCACTTTGCAGGTGCAAGCCCCATAAAGCCTGGCCAAGGAATAACTGAAGCAGGAACACCTGCTCATCTTAACTTAGGAGAGTCTCAAATAAATCCTTACTTAAGCCAAGTTCATTCTGGGGGAGAGATCACTTCAGATGGAGCAAATGTGATTTTCTATGCTGACCATGGGTGCCTACCTTCTGTGGGGATGGAAAGACATGGTGCAAGCATTAATCTTCTGGATGCGCAACTATTTCAGCAGCCACAAAAGCTCCCTTACACTGACCAAGTGCCAAATTCCTGTTTGAATCCGTCTTCTTGCTGGACCTGCACACAAGGAAACACTTCAGGGTTAATTTGGGAAATGTTTCTGCTTGGGTTAATGGCGTTGCCAGGAGACTGACTCTTCTGCTTCGGATTGATTCACCCCCGAGGGGCAGTGTGGGGCTGAGGGTGCTGCTCCAGGGCTTGGGCACTGCAGTGAGCTGTATGGTCACAGGGACAGGGCCTGCAGGTACAGGTGGCCATACCCCGGTGGACAGCCATTGGTGACTGAGCTTTATGTCACCTCCTCCAGAGCCACCGCAAAAATGGAGCAGAAAAGGCAGATGGATGGCACCATCCCTGTTAGAGAGCAGCACTGCCTCTCCTAAATTCCACACCTAGAACAACAGTCTCAGCTAACTGTAAGGTCATTAGGGAAGAGGAGGCTGAATCAGTCAGCGTTTCTGTATAGCGTGAGTCCCAAGTTCTGGCCCTGGTTGCTGCATCCCGGCAGATGCCCCACTCTGGAGCAGCCATCAGAAAACAGGGGCATCTAGTGGCTGCGTCAGAAAGTTCAATAAACACCACCATTCCCTTGAAAAGACGTGAGTTTGCCTTTCTCCTCTCTCAGCTCTACAAATAAAAATATTTTATGCCATAACATTACCCGAAGGAGGAGGGAGGGGCACAAATCCTCGCTAGATTTCACTCTCTTGGACCACTGTTTCTGACCCATCTGTGACATTTACAACAGTGTAACCAGATTAAATGAAGCTTTTGCTGGTTTCTGTGGCAGCTGCTGCTCTGGACCTACATCCCTGGGACCCAAATCCCCTGCTGATTCATGGCAGGGGAAATGTTGCCTCTTTCTGACCAAGGCAGAGTTTCACCCTGGGCCGCAGCTGTGCCCTGCAAGCACCATCGCTGCGTGTGACAGCCACGCTGGCCTGGGCTCCTCAGAGCCTGGCGCTGCCCAAGGAGTGCATTTGCTGGAGATCGTCCCCCTGCACCACTGAGCTGTAGCCTGGGTGCAGCCAGGCCGCCGGAGCTGCACACCTCGCCACAGCGAGTTAGGGACAGGGAGGGAAATCATGGACTAGGGTGTGTTTTGCTCCTGTGGCTCCCACTGCCCAGCTTTACCCTCTTATCTGATGGCACCAGAGCACAGTGAGGCATTGCAGCAGCTCCTCCTTCCCTACTCTGCGGAGGGGGTCCCATGTTTTCCTTCTGGACAGGTACCTTCCAGACACCTGAGGGTTTTCCCCTGCAGGGAAGAAAAGAGAGATTATCAGAAATGCAGGTGAGCAAGTATTGTTTACTTTAATAGCAGAGATATGTTGCAGCTCCAGGTATAGTTCCCTTATACAATGCTCTGAGCCTGCACATGCAGCCCTTGCACACAGCACTTTTCAACCTATTCACATCCTAGGAATTGCAAATGGGACTATCTGGTAACTAATTGCCCCCTGGCAGTGACAGCTTTCAGTCCCTCTTGCTCTATTAGGTTCCCATCAGCATCACTGGCTTAGTGTGATCTGAATTTGCCTCAATTCTCCCTAATGTGTGGACAGAGCTGGCATATTGCAAAGGGACTGTCACACAGGCGACTTCCAAGTTTTCCTATTCAATGGCTAAACAGAGGACAGCCCAGTCTCCTGAGCTGTCAGGCATCTATCAAATGAAATGCAAAATTCATTGTTTTATTAAGCAAAAGGAATAAGGGAGAAGGCACAAAGCAAAGAACTGAGTGCTGAATGCTAATAGGGCTATTGCTGTTATGCAATTCTCTACAGAAAATCAAGACAAATGATAATACTGGAAAGGCATATTATTATTTTATAGGCTTAGTCCCAAAGTGAGAGGAGGGGAAAGGAAAACACGCACAGCTGTTTTTCTCTTTTCTGGCCACTTTGATGCACTTACACGATACATAATTTTGCGAGGTCTGTACGTGCTCCCTGAGTCACAGCTCAACTCGCCGATAAACTCCAAAGCTTGCATTCCCCAGACAACCTGTTTTCTGCAGAGATGTGCATTCTATGTACAAATACTATTTATTTTGATTAATTTAGCAGGCTGGCACTCAGCTAAGGAAAGAGAGGCTCTGCAAGGTGGTTACTGCTGTGACTGCAGTTCAGGTGAACACAGACAAGCTCAGCTCAGGTGCCTACACCCCCAAATCCAGCTGGCAGAGGGTCCATGCAGAAGAGAGCATGGTCACCAGCTGCCCACAAAGGCAGGGAAATAAATCAGTCATGAGCCCGTGCTCAGCTGTGCTGGTTGCAGCAGAGGATTGGACTTAGCTCAGGTGTATCGTGAGGAGTCAGAGATCCTCTCCTTTTCCTGCTCTGCAATAAACAGACTTAGAGGGTGGAGACATATTTGAAAATCCTGGTTATCTGCTGTCATGAGGGTTTTTTTAATGCCCGTATCCAGACACATACACAGAAAAAATGCACAGAGATGTGATGTGCCAGGTGAGGTAACACTGATAACAATTTTGGTAGCAAAGCTTTTGGCTAAATGGCTTTTAAGTGGAAGTTCAGCCTTGGGATCAGTTACAGCACAATTACACGTGAACAAGGACATTTTTATTTGTATGCCTGTTACACTGTGGAAAATAGCTACTGTGATGGCCTCCCCTTGGTGCACATCAGAGGATGTCATGTGGGCACAGACCACCCCACAGAGAAGCAGCTGTCCAGATGGCATTTCCTCTTCTAGTTGTTTCAGCCAGCTGCAAGAATCTGGTCGTCTTTTAATATCTTTAGTTCAAAAAACTGAGGAAACAGCACATGAATGTGAAAGAGAAACTGGTTTCTTCTGCTCACTCCTTGTGAGAGAAGGAGCTGGAGAAGGTCAGTGCAAGTCCAGCAATGGCCTTGTCTCACTTGGTGACGTTGTTTGTTTTCCAAACAGTCTTGACACCTCCAGAGGTGACACCAGGGACTTGCTGCTGAACTTGCAGGTGCATCTTGGCTGGAGAAGGCACATGGTCATTGGGTTTGTCTCCATCAGTTGCTCTGAACTCACCTACATCTCTGCAGTTGTTGACCTGATGTAATGCTCGGTTTCCTTAAGAGTGGAATAAGTTAAGCAGCATTCTGATGGTAGAAATTTGTCATGGTAGTCAGGGACTGCTTCTTGCTCCCTCTTTTTCCTGTGCAGCAGTGAGCATGTTGTGGCTCTATTCAATATGTAAGCATCCTCTGCACAGCCTCAACACTGAAAAAAATTTTAATATTCCAGGAATGGCAATATTTACTGTAGTGAGCTTAAAACCCTCTCAAATCCACCAGAAGGCTGTCCTGGAAAGCAGCTCCACCTCTCCAGGATAGCTGCTCTCCCCAGCCAGCTCTAGAGCTTGGACAAGAGCTTGACACTGGGGCAATGGCATAGAGCTACCACAGATCACTCACAACAATTAACTCTGAGACCACGCTTTTTTCTCAGCAATCATCCACCAACACAAGCACCACAGCTCAGGTGACAACTCTGCTATGTGTTAAGCTGCAGGAACCCACATGTGTGTCTGAGCTGCAGTGATATGCTAATATTTTAAACATTTTGATCTATTGCTTATGCTCCAGCTAAACAAAAAGGTCTTTTTCACCTACTTTTAATTTCTTTTCCATGCTACTGAAAGCAGTCGGTATCTGCTGCGGTGATGAATGACCTTGCTGAGCCTGTATAAAAGCCAACAGTTGCTGGCAGTCCAGTTCAGCTATGCCTGCTCCTGCAGCAGGAGCTGCGGGCAGTCTGCTCCAGTTCCTCATTGATCATTGCAGATACTGGGGATAAACACCTCTTCCCGCTGGATTCGGTCAGGAGCTGCCATGTACTTCATCAGGTGTGAGACTGAGCCTGGAGCAAGGAAGCTTGTGCTCTGCTATGAGTCTCTTCCATTTGTTTCACTTTTCCAGCTCTTTGATAACACACCCAAGGCTAGGATCTTTCAAGACCATTGACCACTGTCCTCTGGGAAGCTGATCCTGGTCTGTCAGTGTGACAGGCGAGGCAATGGCTGTGTGAGGACCCATATGAAACAGCAGCCTGAAGAGACTAAAGATCTTGTCACTCTTAGAAAAAAGACACATTCAGTCCCCACGTAACAGAGACGCAAAGAGGGTGGCCTGCTGTTAGTGAGAAGCTCACAAATCCGTGTGTCCCAGCAGACAGTTTCAGAGCTGGTTGTTTGATTTCTAAAATCTAATGAAACTGTGAGAGAAGAAAAGCTTCCAGCTTTCAGCAAAGAAAGGATTTTTACAGGCGCAAATGATTAACACGCACTTACCTCTGTCAGTTACTGAGAGAAAGCGAGGTCCTGGGGTTCGTGTGTGCCTGGGATGCTGGACCTTTGCAGATTTTTAATGGTTGAAGTGATCTTCCTAATCACCCTAACTTTCCACATGACAGAGAGAAAAGGATCTCCCCCAGACCCTTTTCAGCTAGGCTGTTTGGTTACACTGACAGCTTATCTTCCAGAGAGAGATCTTTCTTGAAATGTTTGGAATGTAGAGCTGTGCTTGGTCTGTAGCACTGGCACAGGCTGAGGGCATTTCACTGATTCCCTCCATCCAGGTCTGAACTGTGGGTTTCAGGAGTGCTGAGGATGGTGCAATGTGATACAACATTGGTGCCTCACTCTCTCCTACTTTATGTGAGGTCTTACCAGGGCTGCACCTCCGCAGACCTCAAGCCACAGCACTGGGGAGCTGCACTCCCCTGTAGATGAAGGCAATACCTTGCTGAGGAGAAAGGGATGGATCTCATGGCTCGGAGCCTTCGAACAGGCTCCTTTCCAGAGCCACATTCCGTCCCCTTTCTCACATGGCAAATGTGTCTTGAGGGTAACTTGCTGGCGTGCTCCCCTAGATCCTATGCAATGACTGTTAAAGCTTTGCTTTAATAACAACAAATCATTGCTCAGTTATGAGGTCCAAAACTACTTGCACAGGTCATGTGAGTGAAACAGGGCCCACAGGCCAAAGGGAGATGATGGGCAAGAGCAGGTAAAAGCCCTTTTGACCATCATCTCTCAGATTAGCTACACTGGTAGAATGGTTCACAACACTAGTCCAGAAATCTTCTCCAGTGTTAAACAGCGTTGTGCCTAGAACACTGTGCGAATTATTGAAGATTTCTGTTCAGACAGGACTTTGATTAGAATTTTGCTCATATTATTACAAACTCCCATCCTTCACATCCTTCTCTGGCTGTGGAGAGTTCAGCCAGGGTCGCCTTTGCTGCATTAATCAGCCTGGGCATATTAACTACAAATTCCTGCAACGCTTGAAACACTTAGGTCTTATATATGTGCCCATAACTGATGATTACCAATTTTTTTACTCGGAAATTTATCAACAGGATTGAATAATTGTTCATCTCCCCACTCAGGTTTGCACTGGAATGAATTGCAATCATTCCCAAAGTTTTGATAGTGATCTGAGATATTCCCGTCAGTGTTGTATAGGGATGTCTTACAAGCAATAAGGTTTATTGTAAATGTCGATGAGGTACAACAGTATGATAACCTCATTTTAATGAAGAAAACTGAATCCTGATGTTTTCAGCCCCAGGCCAGCAATCCTGTTTGCTCTCTTTCCTGTGCTTTCTGCACAGACTTCACCATAGTCATGGAGCTGAGGGACTGCAGTGTTAATTTCTGAATTACTCGCCCTGTTACACATTGGTGGCATCTTTTTCACCACCCCGCTGGGCATGTGTTCCAAAAAATGATGTTTCAATGGAGATACAAGGGGAATGCTCCCTTTCAAATGTGACAGTGTTCATGTTGGGAATTAAATCATTTGACCTTAAAAACGTGATACAGTTGTGTTACAGCAGGGCAGATGGGTGGGGATCACAATGGTCTAAACTTGCAAAATAGTCAGTCATGTCAGGTGTCAGAGTTTCAGAAGGTCCCTCTTGAAATGCCTCCAGGGCTTCGCTTAGCAAGTGCTTAGACCTCTCTGACAGTGATGCCTTAGGATCCTTCAGGTTGGTGACTGGCTGAGGAAAGTGCAGCTACAAGACTCACCTGTAGCAGGGAACAGCATTACCAAGAGCTGAACCAAAGTTTGGCCAATGGCTCCTAGAGTAACTAAACCTGAATTTTGCTGAAGTATCCCTATATTGCAGAAAAAAAAAATTAAAAATTCAGAGCATAGTGGGGACTGGATCTGTCTTCAATCCCTGGAACAGTTTTGCACAGAGCTAATTTTGAAGCAGAGGGATATACGACTGTGCACAGAGCTTCTCCAGGGGGAAATAAAAATAGTCTTATTATGCTAGTGATAAAAATGTCTGTTTCTATGTGTACAGATCTTTGAAATTCTTCTAGTACAAAATTTGCTCTGCTTTTATGTCACCACTTATAACACTCAGCTCTGACAATCGTTGAATAGCTGACCTGTGTCTGCACAGCCTGCTTCTGTAATTAAAGAGGCTGAAATGGTGGCTTTAGGGGCAGAATTTTTGAGAATATTCTAAGAATCATACTGGCTAATCCAGACATTCATTGCTCTAATCCCGTAAACAGTGTGGGCTATCATGCCAGGAAGAGTCCCTAATTTCCATACCAGCCCTGCAGCAATAGGAAAAGCGCTAAGTATTCCTCTCACTCTCTTCATTCATTTCCCTCCGAAGATGTTTTTAAAATATAGTCCTGCAAATATGTCGAACTCAGAGTTGTGTCAGGACAGCTGCTAATCATGTGGCAATGATGCCTTTTCTGATGGATGTTTCTGTTATTACAATTGAAGTTTTGTCTCTTGAAATTAAGAAACAGTAATTAACGTATTTAGCGCCATGGGCTGATAGGATTGTTTTGACACTGGTTCTTGAAGAAACTGAAGCACTCCATCATCCCTCCCAGCACTGTCTTATATGGGGACTTCAGGAAAATAATTGAGAATTGTAAGTCATCTGGGGCTATGGCTTGATTGCATTTGAGGTGACTTTTAAGGGTGAAGAAACATCTGGCACCTTTTAAAAAGTAATGTTGGTGAAGAAAAGAGAGAAAAAAGAGAATACTGGCAAGAGGTAGTAAACATACAATCACCATAAAGGCAGAAAACGTGCCATGGAAGACTTTTGTTTGTTGATATGAGACACTCAGCATCCATAGGAAAAGCTGTTAGAAACAGGCTAGTGGGGCAGCTCTGAAGGAGCAGGTTGGAGATAATCCTTCAGTCTCCGGTCTGTGGATTCCCTTCATGACCACGACTAACAACATAACTCTGCCCTACATTTTCCTTTGTAAAGGAGACTAGCATCAAGATGCTGCAGGGCTTAAATCTTTCCTGTGTGTATAAGAATACACAAATAGGTGCAGATGTATGTAGGCACAGTATTTTGGGGCGGCTCGGAAGTGGATGAACCAGAATAGGCCAGGGCTCCTTGATGTATGTGATGCAGGCTAGGACAGCAAGTGTTTTCACTTCTGGAGAATAAGGAAACTCCTACTTTCTGAATCTATTTTGTTTCACCCTCTCCAAAAATAGCAGGAGCGGAGCTACTAAACTGTAGCAGACTGTTGTCAACTTCAGGGTGCAAGACACAAAGCTGTCTTAATTTGCCCTGGAGAAGCATTTGGGAAGTCAAACAGTTAAGTGCCCCATTCCTTCAAAAACACTGGACTGTTTAAGAATAGTCTTGATGAAGGGGAGCTTGACCCAGAAAATCATCTTCTTTCAGGATACTACATATTCAATGTACATCTAAGCACACTTCTCAAAGCTGGTGCTGCCAGATCAGAAACAGCAAGAGAGAAAACAGCAATTGGTTTTGAGCATGCAGCAGAATCAAAGAAATAATCAGCATGGCCTGGTGGTAGAGATAGCGTTGGAGATGGAGGTTGCAAAATGATAACCGTGAAAGTACCAAGCTCTGGGTCTTGTGAGCCTGAGAGGAGGTGACAGAGCTGTACAGAGATACAGCTGGGGTGTTAGATACATGGCACATGGAGGATCTGTCATTTCAAGAGAAGCTGTCAGGTTGAAAGCTTCGGATGGGGATTGGTTTTTTTTAGTTCAGAGGCTGTGGATATAATTACGACAATTTGCATGAAAGTCAAGCCCCTTGTACAGTTTAATGGGGCTTGGCATAAGGGTTTGGGAACACTCGATGTGTCGGAGAGGCGGAGAAGAGTTGGAGCAGGAGCTGCTGTTTGTGGGACACAAGCTGGAGCTGCCCAGTGGGAGGGCTGTGCCCAGAGCAGGGGATCTGGGCTGGAGACAGCAGAACCACAGCCTCAGTCTCTGAAGCAACTCATGGCCTTTCTAATGGAACATTTCTAATTCGCAGTATGTCTGAGGCCCCACCTTCAGAGACAGATCCCTCTAAATGCTGGCAACTCTGGAAACCTTGCCAGCTCCTTAAGTCATAGAAGAGCCCTTCTGCAAACTCCCCTGCAGCTGGGATTTTAGGAGCCTGTGGGGCTGAGTGCAGAACACAGTCTTGTCAGGAGTCAATGTGAGCCACTGCCACCTGCTAAAAGTGGGTCTCATTCCCCTGTGGGTTTCCTCTCGCTGCCCCAGGTTTTGACAACCAGGAGGGGAGAGTAGCAAGGGTCTCATCAGGCTTCCTCTCTGGCATGCTGCAGCGTGGTGCTCAGCACTTCTCAGGAATAGCTCCGTTATCAAGAGAAGGTGGTGACTGAGCCTAAACCTCCCTGTCACCCACGGAGAAAGAGCCAGGCTTGATAGGTTAAGGGAGTTGATGCCCTCATAAGATTCCTCTTCTTGACTGGTGAGAGGTAAACCAAATATATCTTCTAATCTACTGGGAGGTGGAAGATTTTTTGGGGTTTTGCTTGTCTGTTTGCTTGTATGGGCTGCAAGTTTTCTGGTAGCAGTGAAAAGGAGTCAGAAAAAAAGGACTGGGATCAAATTTGGGGTGAACAATTACAATACAAGTTTCTCCTGTCCTAAGCCGTTGAGAGCCATAAGTGGACTAAACCATGCAAGTGGACGCTGTGTTTTTAGTACGACCATAATTAAAGCAGTGGGCAGTTGTGCTAACCGGAAATTAATTTGAACCACTAGTACATAAGCACCTTGACATGAAATTAGGACCTAATTCAGAGCCCCCAAGAGAGAAAATTCTGGCTTGTACTCTGCCTATACATTCAAATTAATGCATAATGCAGCAAGTTTCTTCCTCTCTCTGCCTGTCCCTTTCTCTTTCTCACACGCACAGATGCAGGCACGCAGCTGAACTCCCACACAAGTTCTGCGGGGAAATTACAGCCTGCTCATGTCACTCCCTTCTTTGTCACTGAAATAGTGCCATAGGTCTGGAAAGTGCTCTCTCTGTGCAGTACCAAACTTTTTCCAGCTCTGGAACCTCTTACTTTGATAATACATAAATTAGAGTTTTCTGTGTAAATCAACAAATTGATTTTTTTTCCTCAAAAGCTGGATTGCACCAACACGAGTCATAAATTGTAGTTTTCATGTTTGCAAATTTTTGGGAGCTAGGCATGAAGAACCAAACTTTCTGTTGTCAGGTCACATTAACTCCAGGATTTCTCACAGGCAAATTGTGTCTTGAACACTTTGCATGATTCACAAAGAAAAAAAAGGGCCCTTCTCCATGTAAAGCATCAGCTTCCATTAAGCAGAAGAAATAAACCACTGCATGGAAAAGATGTGAGCACGTGGTTTGTGAATAATCAGAACAAGTTTAGAAAAATCACCTCAGAGCATGGCAAGCAGCAGTAACACACTCGGTATCTCTGATCCTCCAAGACCAGTGCAAGTGGCATCCTCTTGGTGTTGAAAAGAGAGGACAGCTCATGGTTGTTATCAGTGGCAGTGGGAGGGAGATTTGATGCTGTGAAGCCACAGGGAATCCCAGTGGTGGACGTGACCAAGGGACAAGAACGAGCATTTGCCTCAATGCTCAGCAGGAGCCAGGGCAAGTGGCTGCCAAGGGGCAACAGTGGAAACATCAAAGGTAGAAGGCAGTGTAGGAACTGTGCAGAGATGGGCTTGAAGAAAATTTTATCATTGTAAACCAGGGATGACTAACTTTAAGGAGACTGAGGGCTATGGTTATATGCCCATCAGCATAGACCGATGCCTTAAAAACACCCTTCCTTCAGTATTTCATGAGGAACCTCGTGTAAATACTCCTACTCAACTGCCTTTCTCTTTGCATTGTGGCAGAGATGAGGAAAGTTACAGCCCAGTGCATCCTTCCACACTAATAAAACACATTCCCTTAGGATGGCAGGAAGTTTGCTAATTTCCTGCAGTCTCAACCATAAGCCTGTAAAAAAATCACCCTGTTCTACTACCAGTGGAGCTCCAGTACTTGCTGCCATCATACTGCAAAAACAGAAGACTTTTCCCATGTATACTACGTGTCATCTACTGTCCTGCGAGAGGTGTGCAGCATGGAAAATGTACTGCCACAGGTGATAGGGAAGTAGTCATGGGTCAGGCCCACGTTAGAAGGTCATGCTCCTTACACAGGATTAAGAGAAACCCTAAGAAACCTCCTGTGGAGTGGGTTTTTACCCTTCACAAGGCATATACCCCCAATTATCGTGGCTTCTCCCTGTCAAATGGATTCTGAATGTTATTGACTCTACTTATTTCAGCCCCCAGGCAGGTATTTCTATCCTCAGCTTTGTGCACATTAAACATCTGGCTGGGTCTCTTATGGTTTCTCAACCAAGTTTGAGAAATTGGAGGGGTGCACCAACATTCCCAGGTAAATCATGCCAGTGTTGACCTGTAAATCTCAGATACTTTATTCCTTCAGCAACACAGGAGAAAGTCATTATGCACATGATTTTGGGCATGGAAAATGCCTGACTTCACCATTTTTCTTGACATGGAAATTCAGAATGCTTGTTCCAGCTTTTCCTCCAGGACATTTGGGAAGGCACCACCGGAACTTCACTTGAGAGCAAAACTCTAACAGCAAAGAAGTCTCAGCAACACTGTCGGGTCCCTCTGGAAGGTCTTTCCTTGGCCTTGTAGATCAGAAAATGACAGCATTCAAACATTTGTGGGCAGATGAAAAATGAGAATCAGTTAGTACTGTTCAGTCTCACTGCAGCCAAATTAAGTAGAAAATGAAATATTTTAAGAAGCATCCTATGGTAAGTGAATTTGAATTAGCTGCAAACATGGATGATTTTCTTCCAATCGCCAGACCACACAGAATTGCTGCTTGGATTTAATTCTCCCTTCATCTCACATATGTCTTTCCTTTATTTCCTGGCATAGATAGATGTGTGATTAAACTATCACTTTTGATGTCCCAAAAAGCTGAGGAAAGGAGATTACACTATAAATCATAAAAATCCTCCTTTCCACCTGTTTGTGAATTTTAGACATCTTTAATTTTTTTCTGTTGTGATTACACCAAATTGTAATAGAGATAAAACATAAAGTGTTGTAAGTATTTTTTAGAGTGTTGGATTTAGGAGATCAGTTTATAGAGATAATTTTGTCAACAAATGCAAAGTCATTTAGGGGTTTTTACTTGTTATGAAAGCTGTTAGATTAAAATACTGCTTAAACTTGTTACATCTTTGTGCTAACACAAGTGAAAAGATGGCATCCCACTGAGATGGTCACTGTCTCATTTTATTTTGCCTTTTTGGGGCAGGATATCCCCAAATTCAGCCTCCATTTGTATATGTGCTGCAGCTGCCCCCACAGTATATCCTGCATATCAAAGTCCAAGACCACCAGCAGCGCTGGGAGCCCTTGGGTGTCGATGGAGGCTTTGCTGTTGGATCCTCTGCGGCTCACAGGGAGTTCACGGAGGATGAGCCTGAACATCTGTGCTCACGGGCCCCTGTCCAAAAGGAAAGACTCTGAGATAGGTAGGATTTGAACTGAGTTCTGGACTGGCTTAGGTGGATCAGCAAATGGACACAGAGCAAACACAAACCCAGTGACTGGGACCTGACACATACATGAGTCACTTCATCCGCTGCTGAATTAGAGGCGCAGTGAGGATCTCCAATAGTTCCGCTGTGCCTGATTAAATTTTACCTGCTGAAGTAGTACACCCTTCTTCACTTCCAGGACTAGCACAGAGGATCAGTCAGGCGTGTTGGATCCCAGGTTTCTCACAGTTTGCAGGGGGGTCTGCAGATGGGGCCCAGGTGGGAGCAAGCACAGATGCAGTCAGGGCATTCTCACCAGCCAGGAGAAGTTTTCATTCAGCCAGTTTGGACACAATTGTGGACTAGACATCTAACGTCCCACGTACACTTTTAATTGTGGCACCATGAATGAAGAGGAGAAATGACAGCATCCGATTGCTGATGAGGAAACATTTCCATGAAGAGAAAATGTTCTGTACAATGCAGCCAACTATGAAGTGCTGCTCCCAGCTTCCTCCTCCACTCCCCAGCAGCTAGTGGGAACTCTGTGTCCATCTGTATGCCCTCCATATCCACACACTGCTTCTCAAACCTTTCCAGTAAAATAGGAGAACAGGTTGTTTCTGAGGAGAAGTACTGTTCTTACCTGATGACCCGGCACGAGGACATCTGACGAACATGGTACAGGGACCAGGAAAGATAGACGTGTACATACACACAGGGCATGACCTTGGCACTGGAGAGAGCAAATGGCATTTCAGGAGCTCACAGAATGGTAGGAGAGCACATTCGCAATGAACGCTTCAAACTGGATGAATAATTCATAATAACATTTATACTACTCACTTTGCTTGTTTTAACTGTGAGTAAATGTCAGATTTTTTTGAGGTGCACTAACCTCAAAACCATTTATGCTGTCGCTTCTCTTTTAAGCCCTTTTAGCCCCAAAACCAAGGGACTGCTCACAGCTGTATGAAAGACCTGCTGGCTCAGAACCCTCAGTCCCAAAATAATGATGCAGTCCATTGGTCACTAGTGCTCTGTTTGCAATGGTTATTCAGGATTTGTTCAATTAGGTTCACGGGATAAATCTCAGGAGGCTGTGAGTTGGTAGCTTGGTTCAGAGCCATTAAAAATTTGTAGTAACTGTAATAGTTGTAATAACTATAATGCAGTTGGAGACATCGTTATCCTTCCTCTTACGTTTTGTTACTTTTTTGTCTTGCCCTTGGCCACACCAAGTGTTTCCTGGGCAACCCCAGGCCTTGGTGGAGATGCAGAACAAGCACTGGAGCAGTGTGTGAAGGTCTTTCAATAGAGAGGTGAACACTGGCCCACTGAGAGCTGAAAACCACACAGGATGAAGATGTGGGGGTCTCAACTCTGGCATTTGACTGTCAGCATCAGGACTGGGCTGCCTGGAGTGGGACTCCACGGGACAAGGAATGTATCTCCACCAGTTTGTCCTGTGGAGCCATGTGGATTTGCAGTGAGTACCAAGTGAGAGCTGAGTGTTGTTGCACTGGAGTATCTCTCTAATTATACAATAGTTACACTTTCTGGTACTTGCAGTTATCATTAAATCTATAATCAGCGTATCCCCCACATGTTTGAGAATCTCTCCCATGCTAATACAATATAATTAAAACAGCCCCTGTTTCAACAGTATCTGCATTAAAAAGGAACACCAAAGAGATCATAATAGGTGGAGAGAGGTTAATAATAGGTCATGTGGTTAATCTTCCAGTTACAAGGGCAAACACTAATTACAGGACTGGGAAGGGAAAGGGCAGCCTGATTGCAATGTGATTATGGTGACCTTGTTAAGGAGTGATCCAAGTCATGATGGGGCCTCAATAAATAAAGATAATAATCCCTCAGCACCTCCCAGTGAAAGTCAGACAAATGCTGAGAGCAGCATTAGCCCTCTCTGCAGGCCGGGTAGGAGGATGGAGGCTGAGCCGTGTTATTTTCTAGCCCCGTCTCAGCACAGCGGGATTGCTGGCTTCTCCTTCTGCTCACTGAGAAAAACAAAAGCACCGAATACTGATAACAAATATATCAAGCTGACTTCTAAAGGGCTCTGCAGTACAGCGTGTTGCAAATTACAGCAAACGTCAACATGTTTGAGCTTCGTAGATATGGCAGAGCAATGTGATTCCCCATGTTGTCAGTGGCGTGGTGGGAATTCCCAGGGAGCTGCAAAAACACTGGTTACCATCTTAGAGAAATGGTAAAAACTCAAGCCTATACAGCCCTTTTTTTAACCCCCTTTTTTTCCTGCTGCCCAGGAAAACATGTCCTACAGATTATAACAGTTTCATTATCTCAGCAGAGAACTCGATGTCTGTGCTGCAAACTGGTCCGTGGAGAAATTAGCAGGCTCCCAAATTTAATTAGGGCAGGACTCAGACAGGGAACACAGTGAGGTTAACACAGATGTCTGTATGTCCCATCATTCTCACATCCTGTAATAAACAGGCATTTTGGGAACAGTATAAGCCAGGGCTGGAACCAAACAGTCCTGCTTTATAGACGTGAGGCTGGTGCCTGCTGAACGCTCGTAAAACCCCTGGGTCATTGGTACAGAAAGTCTTCTGTTACCCCTGATGGTTTTGTATGTTAATTGAGGATGGGGTTAATATGACAATCAGTGTCTCCAGACACATCAGGGCTACGTAGAGCTCCATGGTCTGGCAGCTTCTGTGCTGGGTGTGAGCGGGGCGAGAGCAATGACTGGAGCTGTTCAAACTCTCTTCATTTCTGGTTTTAGAAAATGTGCAGAAATGCAGTCTACTTTGGAGTTTATCTTTTCAACTGTACTTTCTTTTACCTACATCTCTACTTTGTTAAGGACAAATGTCATGGTAGCTGCCACATGCATGAAGAAACCATTAAAACTCTGGGTTTAGTCGTGCCTATAGAATAAACTTCTGGCTTAGCCACACAGAGCCCTGCTCTTGGGTGCCCAGAGGGTACCAGGGCTTTTCTTCAGCTGCCTGCAATGCTGATGTGAGAAGCTGCTGTGCTGAAGGGTTTGGATGACCACAGGCCACCAACTAAGGTTTCCAGAAACAGAAAGAACACTGAAGCCCTGAAGTTGCAAAGGAAATCCGTGCCAGCTGTTCCTGTGTAGGTGTGTGTGTGTGCAAAAATGCAATTAAACTCTGACATTTTTCTCTGGGATTCCACTCATGAGGATTTCTTATTAAATATTAGAATTAAGTCCAATTAATTTGTTCTATTCTATCCATCCAAGTTGTCTTGCAGGTGCTGCTGGAAAGCAATTTCACAATGATCACAACCAAAATACATTTCCAGGGCTATTCCACTGACTCCCATTCTAGCTTCTGCAGCGCCAATTACCTACCTTTGAAACACCCACCTGGATGTTAGAGAAAGCCAAAACAAATGTAAAAGGATAGTAATTTTCTATTCATGCCCTTTCTTTCTACTGTTACCTACGTCAGGTTAGAATATCTCAGGAGCAGAAATGAGTTTGCAGGAGAAAGGATCAGGAACCTGGTGATTTTCCATGCTTGCATTTTCGGTTTCCCCATGCTGAAAGGTGAGCTGCTTTAGGAAGAATAGCAACTCCTGCAAGCACCTGGGGTGGGGAGCGGGGAGGGAAGGGCCCAGGAGCCAGGATGCTGCAGGGGACTGCTGTCACCTTGGGTGAGCTTTCCTCTGTCTTCAATGACACAGATTGACATTTTACAAGTTTTGAGAAAGCTAATTCTGCAAAGATGGCTAAATTGAGCCACAGTGCTCTAAGAAGGGCTCAAATACACCATTCTGGACCATACAAGCTTTGAATTATCTCTGATTTGAGGACTGAACATGATTGTATATAATAAAAAAATTTATTTCTTGCTATAAAGCAAGGATTTTGTCAGAGTTGCTAAGGGATACTATTCCTTGTCTTTTTTATCTGAAGACTGAGTTGTAAATAGTTCTCCCTAGAAGCAGCTTAATCCATGATTTTTCTCTGCAGAGGATGATGTTCTTAGCTCAGCTCTTGCTGCTGCTCAGTCCTTCTGTTGCTACCCTAAGTTTAAGCAGGACAAAAGGAAAGATAAAAGCTGTGAATTTTCCATTAGAGTAAAATGCTGTAAAAAACCTCTACATTTAAAGCATGTTTAGAGAGAAAGAAGAGTATTATTCAGTGTAGAAGGGATACAGTTGATCACCACGGGTTCTGAGCATGCCTGCTATTTTTAGCTTTATCATCCCTAATGAAAGCCTCAAATAGTACCACTGGGCTTACCCAAGGATCTGGTGTATTAAAGCAATCATAAGCCTCATCAGGGCTGTGAAAGCAATGATGAGTCTAGAGAAGCAAGCTGTGATGTGCTACCCAAACAGCCACAAAATGAGAAAGATTATTTAGAACAGTTCTTTGGCAAGTGGAAATATTTATTCTCTGCACTCTAGAGAGTAAATACTGTGATATATTCAATCCTCTAGCTGCTCACTCAAAGGATTTAGAAATCTGACCTTGCTCCCCTTGTAAGTGGATGTTGTGCCATGATAACATACTGGAGAATAGAGGAACATTGTAGAGCATTTGAATATGTGCTAATATTTTTGTCTGATGCCTGAAGCACGCGAGTTCACAATAGTTGCACAACTTCCAGTGCAATAATCTCCACTGCTAGCATCCTACCTGTGTCTGACTCCTTGTGTGGCATTTTGAAGCTCACCTCCATCCACTTTTCTGCAATCCCGAAATATCCGACTCCCTACAAGGTCTGTGGACTGGTAATGGGATGCCCTGATTATCCACTTCTGCTGGACATGGAAAGGTCTGCATGAACTGGAGAGGAGTTTAGGAGGTGAGATCGGGAGTCAACCGGAGCAGACATACAGGAGATGTTGCAGATAAAGTCTAAAAAGGGAAGTGTACAAGTTTTTTAAAATTGTAACCGACATAAAAAGAATAAACGATCTAATTTACCCATCTAAGCTGTGCCTCTGATATGGCCTGAGGGAGTGCTGGATTTGCTTTCATTCAGCAGGTGCCCTACAAGCAGTGTTGAACCTGCAGGCCCCTAAAGAGAGGAGGGACATGGGTGACACAGATGAGCTGATGGGCTGGGTCTGGGTGACAGTGCCCTGTCATTACCGAGCTTAAAACTGTCAAGAATTTGGTCTGTTTTCTGTGTGACATATAGATAATCACACTGAGTTTGCAATATGTGTGGGATGGGCTCCTCCTGAGCACGAGTGGGTTTTCTCTCGGGTGGGATCCTCGCCATGCTGGTGTGAGGAGCGGAGGGAGAGGGAGAGGGGAAGTTTCCTCTCTTCTTCAGTCCACACAAGTATGGCTTTACTCAATATTTGCATGAAGTGCTTTTCATGGACAAGGAGAAACTTCTTTACTTTGAGGGTGACAGAGCACTAGAACAGGCTTCCCAGAGAGGTTGTAGAGTCTCCTTCTCTGGACATATTCCAACCTGCCCAGACATGATCACGTGCAAGCTGCTCTAGGAGACCCTGGTGGAGCAGGGAGATTGGACTAGATGACCTCCAGAGGTCCCTTCCATCCCCAACCATTCTGTGATGATGTGACTGAGTTTTTTTTATAAGGATGCATGTTCTTGGGCAGGCTGTGTATCCCAGAGGGGCTTGAATGAATTAATCAACCCACACGCTCTACCACTGATCAAATGCAGGAGAGTAGCAGAAGGCCACATGCAAGCAATTTCCTGGCAGATGGGTCCTATCCACCATCTTTTACTTGTCTAACTTAATGCTCAAACTGACAAGCAAACTAATTGAAAAATAGCATTACACACATGAGCCCTCTTTTTCTTCTTCCATTCCCTTCACACCAGTTGAATAATAAATGGTAACCAATGTATTATCAGAGCCACACTGCTTGCATGGAGACTAATAAAAGCATAACTTTGATCTGTTTTGACAAACACAAGTACAACTTTTGAGTCTTTAATAATTACATTAGTCAAAGTCACTGATCACGACATGCGGCAGTGTGTTATTTAGAGAAAGGGAAACAGGTATTCACATCACCAGGGTGGCTTCTAATGCTAACCAGAGTGTGAAGGTGTTTTACTTTCTTTTCTCCCACTTCCTTCACGGGAAAAGCAATCAGAGAAAGCCAGGGCCAAAGAGAGCGGTGTCCTGTCCCCAGATTCAGTTCTTTATTCCTTGTTGGAGCAATAGTCTTGGGGCACATGTTGTGACTTTTTTGGGATGGTTCTGTGCAGGGCCAGCAGTTGGACTCGATGGTCCTTGTGAGTCTCCTCCAACTCACCTTATTCTGTGATTCTGCACTATTATGTACAGCTAATAATTTGCTCACACAGTATTTGAAGATGTTTTGTGAATTCATTGCCCATAAAGATGTTCTTCACCACCCTGCTTGAGTGATGCAAGTCAACTGACCAGGTGAGAAGCCTGACTTCACTGCAAAGGGAATCAGGGCTACTGAAAGTACCTCAGCAGGGCTTTCAGCTGCTCTGCTTTCCTCAGGCTGAAATGATCTCAGCATGGTCACTTGGTGTGTTGCAGCTGAAGAGTGGTACCTTCTGGAGCAGTTACTGCTTTTCCTCCTGTGAATATCCACTTAAAGCCTCAGGTCACTGAGTTCTTGCAGTGGATCAAGCCCTGGCAGATGCTGTGCAAAGACAGAAATCTCTGACTAAAATGCTTTTCGTCTAAATAAGAGACAGTAGCTGGAGACAGACAGACTGACTAGGAGGAAGGGGAGAAAGCAAGAAATAAGGAGACACTATTGGTCAGGATGGCGGCTAATAGTCTCAGCATCTCGGCAGACTGGCTGATGTCAAGCTGAGAACTTTGGCAAAAGGCCACCCTAGTTCAGCAGGGAAGGAAGGCAGCAACTGGAAATAAAATAGCAATATATAATAAATGGAGGGAAAGAAAAGAAAGTAGCTAGCAATCAATATAAATGAGAAGTTAATGAGGTGCAGAAAAATTATAAATGTATATAAAGGCACCAGAGACAAATCCATCCCTAAGAACATTACGAAGAGTTTTTAAAGAAGGGCTGCCAGGAAGAAGAGAAAAGCAAGAACTGAGGTAGGCCAGTTTCCAGAAGGAGGTTTGAAGATGGGTATTTGTGGCCCAGAACAGACATAAATGTACCACAAGCAATGTTGTTCTGTTACGAGGAGGAGCTGGAACATGCACCCATGTCTCACATACTTGACAAATTTTCTTCTGTTCGAGGCTAAGCAGTATCAAGACAACTAATCAAGTAAATTATCAAATGAATAATTAAAATATCACAAAGCTACCAAGAAATATTTATATCATGCAAAAGTGTTAACGGAGTAAATTAAAGTATCAGTCAATCATCAAAGCAATCTTGTCTGCTTGTTGTTCTGGGGTTACTCTAACAAATTGAGTTTTATCACAGAAAGGTGCAAAATCTGAGAACACAGCAAGCAGATAAAATTTACATGGAACATGCCAAAACTATATGCTGTAAAGCACTAATTCTGACAAGGTTGTCAGATTCATGAAGAAGGGGCTGCTCAAGTGTATCACATCCTGTACTCCAAAAGATGTCGTGGTTGTAAATTTTCTAACCCAATCTTTAGTGCAAAACCAGGAGAGTGGTGAGAAGAAGCAGAGAAGAGATTTGTTCTCTGTGCAGGACACTGAAATCCAGTGCAAAGTGCAGTGCTGGATCATGCATGCACTTTTTGGTGTTACAGCTTCTCAGAATTTGAGTGAACTGTAGAAAACACATATGAAATCATGGGATGGCTCCTGAAAATGCCTGTGTCACCAAGTTCTAGAGAGATGGATCCCTCTGGATTATCAGAAAGAAACATGAGAGGGATCTTGATTGCAATATGTAGATATGCTACTGGAGAGAAAACATGGACCACTAAAGTAGTGATTTAAACGGGTGAAATGGAACACCCTGAGCTCTTAATGGGAAGCCAGATAACAGGATTTGGTCATTGCTCTTGGGCTTAATGAGTCTGTAACATCTGTGGGCGGTCAGAGGGGATGGCATTTAGAGGAGGAGGAGACGGTAGCTGTGCAGACAGCAACATACAATTCCTTTTAATGGGAAGCGGTAGTTCCAAAAAAAACCTCCAAAAGCACTCAGGTGAAGGTATGATGTGGAAGCAAAGGGGACTGATCAATTAAAAAAGGGTCAGATCAAACCAAGAAAAAACCCTGGAGCCTTATCAGAAGAGAAGGGAAAGGTTTAAAGCAGTGGAGAAGATGGAGCCAGTGGCAATGGAGAAAGATCCATCTCAAGGTGCAGGGCCAGGAAAATCAGAATTTAAAGCAGCATTAAAGTACCTAATCCAGAAAGAAATCTGTAAAGAGCACAGTAAAGGACATTGCAGCTCCTGAGTTGTGATTATCAGCCAAGAGTCTGAGTTCTGCATCTTGAAAGGCAAGGCTGTATGTGGGAGGTGGTCTGGAGAAGAGATGGGGGAGCTGGAGGGGAGGAAGAAGGATGAAGACAGGGATGTTCAGGAGCTGAAAGAAGTGACAGACAGGCTAATTCTTGGTAAAGCCTTGTTCTTGCTGCAATGCCACCAGCAGAAAATTTGCAGATGCTGTGAGCACCACTGCTGGGCAATGCACCCTCCCAGCCATTGACCTGCCTTGTAGATTTAGGTTTTCTTAAAATAGCTCTTCTTAATTTACCTCTTCCATTCACTACCAGTGCATGCCAGAATACCTGAATTTCTGCAAAACCCCGGCCCTGTGTGACAGGACATGTTCCACAGGGAGCTCATAGATTAATGCAGGAAATTTTTCAGCCATCCTTCCTCTCCTGGTGGGGGATCCTGAGAGAGAAGGATCAGCATTATCTCTCCCCATTCCAGCTTTGAAAAAGAAAATTCAGCTGTAAAGTTTCTGAAAGCTTCTTCTGCATTTCTTTGTACAAGCAGCTTTGGGAAGATATAAATATGTATATACAAATATATATATATATAAAATCTTTTTTACATTACAAGAAAGAAAAATGTCATTGAAAATGTTGTTCTTTGTCATGTATTTAAATTTCTCTTCACAAATTTAAAAAGTTTGCTTAAGCTCTTTTTTTAGAAGGAATGAAAATGGAAACAGTTCCATCAAAACTTTCATGTCATTAAAAAGTCTTTTCTTTTAGTTGAAAAAGATTTAAATGGTAATTTTGACTAGGATCATTATAGAAACAAAACCAATGTATAAAGGAATAGGAAAAAGAGGCTGGTTTAGCCATTACACAGCATTCAGTGTCAAATTCCCAGTTTGGGGTCATATCTATTTAAGTGTGAGTCTTCCCTCCTCCCCTCTACTCCAGAGAAACCAGCAGTGCTCCTGTGCCCGCCGTAGCTGTGTGGAGCTGCAAGGAGCACATTCCCACTGTGAGTGACAGCCACTAATCTCCAGGTAATTCAGTAAATGTTCCTGAAGAAGTACAGATGAAAAGACACAGGAGAAGTGGGTGGTTATGGGGCAGGACAGCAGTGACAGCTGAAGGGGTGGAAGCAAGAGGGAATTTTCTCCAGACGTGAAGAACACACAATGTGGCTGCTTTCCCTCACACGGGGACCCCAAGGGAGACAGGAGGTGGTGCAAGACCGATTGCACTTGTCCCATGGTCTGACCCTGCCTGGCTAATCTTCCCAAAACACTGAATGAAACAGCAGGCGTGGCACTGAAAATGTCTTTCCCGTGCATTGCACTGCAGGGGTCTGCCAGTAATTGCTGCAAATGGTTAATTGCTGGCCAGCTTTGATCTCCTTGAAACAGAAATCAATTCTCATACTGACAATTTCTCAAAAAAGGGCATGCCTCAGCACTCAGAGGCATCCTGCACTCTTGGATATATCTCCTGTCTCTCCATCACTCCCTCCTTGGCTCTTGGGAAAATTGTGCTTAATGGCAAAGGTGATGGAGGGACTGGAGCACGGAGCCTGCAGAGCTACCTTTTTATTCTGCTGAAGGAGGAACTCTAGCTAAAGCTGTTAGACATTTCAAAATCAGAAAGCCTGTAGATATAAGCAGCAAGACACAAAATCTGAGTGTTTTCATGGGATCATGGGATTCAGCCTCCAGGACTGATCACAAACCATGTGAGCACAGCCACTGACGCTTGTGTGAGAACAGAAGAACACGTAGGTTGGCTTCAGTTGCCCAGATGTAGGTGTCCAGTGTCACCTGAAATGTTTTGGGTTATCCTATCTGAGCTCCAGCTGCTGTCCCAGGATGGTGTGAATGCCACACAGGTCCCATGTCGTATCCACCAGCCTTCCCAGTATGTCTCAGGTAGCTCACAACGTGTGAACTGCTTCTAAACACCTCAGAGGCCTCAGAGGAGCTCGTGGTGGCTTTCTCATCAGGGGGAGTGTGTGTTAGGGGATTGCAGGCTGCAGCACAGGCACCCACGAAGCTGGTGCACCTACACCTCCATGGGAAGAGGTGTGAAGCAGGGGAACCCACATTTCCAGGGGTTCTGTTTGTGTCCCACCTGGCCTGGGGGGTGCATACAACTCAGTGAGGTTGCGGCTGCAAAACTGGGATTTGGGAGATTGATTATAGAGGAGTATTTAGAAGTCCACAGTGTTACATTAACCTTGTATATGTGTCTCCTATTGTGGTTTCTTTGTTTTATTGCTAATACTAACCCTGAATATATGGTTCATGGATTGCTGATTAATTAGGTTTTTAACAAACTAATTGCTTAACTAAATCTTAATTTTGGTTTAAAACGCATGAATTGATGAGCTTTTCCTTGCAACTCTTATCTTTATGGTCAGAGAAGCCTGGAGAAGGATTCAACACGGCCGTAGTAGACACAGTGCATGCTCATCTCCCTTGGCTCTGCTGATGGCATTGACCCACCTGCCCCGACTGGAATAGCAGTTTATGCAGGTAATTCCTATGCAAACACCTTCATTTAGGTATTTTAACCTCAAGCTAAGCCATCTACATTTGGCTGTCTGAAAATGAGCTACTTGTTCTAAACTCTTGAGGCTGTAGACAAGAGAAGGAGGTTTTGCTAGGGGGTCAATCATCCCATCCTAAACCAGGCATCTGAGCAGAGACACACTGCCTTCTGCAAGTGCCTGTTTCTCTCCATCAGGTACAAACAGGGGATTCATTTGACTCGATGCCTGGTCCAGAGGATGACCACAGAGTAGTGGCACCAGCCAAACACAGGGTGCACCCAAGAGTAATCGAGTGCACAGAGGGACATGACAGCAGTGACTCACCACGGCAACGTGAACTGCAAAATTCCTCTTGTTTACTTGCAAGTCTCTGCTTCAGTTCACATTAACTGCTACTACCACTCCGAGGAAGGGGAGAAATGAAGGAAACTTATTGGTATTCTGGAAACTAGAGATAGGTGACAAGTGAGGGGGTTGGTGACGCCTTTGGCACATTAACAAATAAACTCTTTTTTTAAACCCCATTTGGGAAAGTATGGCTCTCCAAATAAGCACTGAAGTTTGTTTCTCATCATGTTGTATGCTAAGTTAAACATTAGCGTCTCCTACCCTCTGTTGTAGCTTAGGGTAATGCCTTTTAAATGTACTTTCATTACCTTCAGGAATAGTTCAGAACATAATAGCATGTTTCTCTTTTGGGCAACACGATTAACCTTTCCTGGAACAGCAAAGAATGTATTATAACATCTAACAGCAAAATCAATACATTATTTTCTTGCCTTATATTTATATATGCCTTCTTGCCATGACATCCAAGCAGGAGAAAGATGATTTTTCTTATGAAAGAGACTTTCGGTTCCCTGCCACATCACGCCCCTCTTTGCTCTATTCCTCGGCTTCCATTACAAGTACCAAGATTTTGTCATTCCCAGACTTTTCCATTCCCATCAAAGCCTTCACAACCAGTGAGGTCAGAAACCTCTAATAATGTTTAGGAATCCTTTGCATAATCCAAATAGTTACTGAAAATACTCTGGTTCATTTTGTAAAGAAGGAAAAACACTTGCTTAGTCAAATCCCTTTTCAAATCACCCTACATAATGGGATGAAACCTGTTGAGTTCAACATACGTCTCGTTTCAAAAGTCTTAAGATGTTGCTCTTTCCTAAGGAATTGAAGAGGAAATGAATATTAGTTGTTTGCCCTAGTCAACCACTGCCTGCATCCATATGCAAAATTATTTAGGCTGTAGGGAATTGCCTTATCTTCTGCTCGCCATTAAAAGGCTTTTATTTAAGCACTAGAGAATTTTTTTTTCAGGCAAACACTGTATCAGTAAAAGTATCTCTTGTATCAGTCAAATTATCTTATATTTGTCTCTAGAACTTGTTCACAGTTTTACTTTTATAATTTTTAAGCACTTTTCATCAGGAAGTGATTGCTACAGACACTTCTCAGGGGTGCTGCTACTTCAGTCCTGATAGGACAACTGCAGTGTCTGAAATGAGAGCAAGTAATGAACAGCAAATCCACCCTGTTTGGGTGAAATTCCTTCTCATCCCTTTTCTGCTCTTCCCTCGGGACCAGTACTCTCCTTACACTGCACTTGAGAGCTCAGAAATGAATGAAGTGGTTTCTACAGAAGTGTGCAAGTTTTTTGAGCTCTCTTGGGGACAGGTTTTATTCCTGGAGAACAGCAATTTCTGCTCTCTGTTCATTGAGAATAAATATGAGGTACATGAACAAAACCAGTCTGAAGAGCCCTTGGGGATGGGAGAAATAGCTACAAACACTTTTTCCATATCAAGCAGCTTGGTTCTCTCCGGGACACCAGTGAAATGGTGCATCCCCTCACTGGGATTTGTTTTTCCATATCTGGCCCTGGGAAACCAAGTTTTAACTTCATCCTCTGGAAATGCCCCTCTGCAGCTTTAGGCTCTTGATCCAGCCCCATTGCCTTTCCAGGTGTGGGAATAGCATCAGCTTCCTATTTCTAACACTTTGATGTAAATTCTTCTAGCTCAAATGATCACAGGGCAAAAATGGCAAGGAAATTTGAAAGAAAGTAAATTAATTCCTTGTTTGTGTGCCTGAGTGTGCCCATTCTACATTGAGACTCTTGTCTAGCCATGAACATTCCCTATAACATCATTCCCCACCCCAAATATAAATAAGAAAGGAGACAAATCTCTGATTTATTAAAGATTTTAAGGCAAGAAAAGGAATTAATAACTAGCTCCCCAACTCATGAATTAGAACTGTCATAGCTACATCTTGAACAATTCATAACATTGCTAAAGAAGTTTTAAAAGGATAAATAGAAAAGCCCATTTTTTCCAGCTCATAAACAGAAAAGCAATCTATTTGACATAAAGCTTGTGATCTAAATTAATATTTCATCATTCAGTAGTTTTATTTCTTGGGAATAAATCGTTTTCTCTGTTAATGGTCCTGGGCACGTTTCATGATCAGTAGAAGAAATATTTGTAAATTTACCCCATAGGAGTTTTTGAAGAGCAGTGTTTTTATTTACTACAAAAGTTTCTTCCCTGCTTTCAGGAGAAAGCCTGACTGAAGACATAATGAAATAAGGTAATATCTGAGCACAAGTGAGGGACATTCACCGAGTCACACTTTGGCCTGGCTTGTGTTTTTCTAGCAGCTTCAGTGTGGGGCAGGGTATGACAAAGCCCAAGCACTGCTGGACCTGTAAAGGTCTGGGCGTGGTGACTCAATTTTTCTCCTCAGAAAGTAACTGCGTCTCCAAGAAAAGGAGCTACCAAAATGCTGGTTGTGTGAGGCACACTGAATAGAAACTAGACACACAGACAAGTGCAAAACCACCCACTAATACCACCCCAAGCTCAGGACCCTTTTCCAGACACCTGAGGCATCTGAAGGAAGGTCCTAAACATCAAAGCATAAAGAGATGCTATTTTATAGGCCTTGTACTCTCAAAGGAGATCCCCATGTGCCCATTATAATAATCCTTGAGATGATAATTAAGTGGGCATAATGCCAGATAGGCATTTTATAGGTACCTTTTCTGTGAATTTGCAGGAGCAAGATGAGATTCAGAGTAATGATAGTGTGAAAACACTGCTGTGCTCCATTAGAGGGTGAGTGTTATATTTAACACATGCCTATAATCCAGTAAGCACATAAGCTTCCATGTATTTAAAATAGAATATCTTCAGGGTTTTCATAATAAATTTAATACTTCAAAGACACATTGACTAATGGCTTTCAGATATTATAGAGCAGACTCTTCCCTATAGGAAATCAATTAAAGTTGAATCTTATTGATTTTAACCCATTTCTCCATACAGTGATAAACCAGACTTTGAACTCTCTTTGGATATAACCCCTATACTTTATTCTCCTCCACAGCTGAGGCAGAAGCAATTTCTAAATCTGATCAGATAAAATAAAGGAAATATTAGCCTATTAGTTTCCTCAATTTTAAAAATCAACAACTTTTCTTCTATTTAATCTACTTGAGGTGAAGCAAGATAAATTCCAGGTGACCCTGAAACACTGAGACCTGGAAACAGGCATAATTTGCACATGCTTAAACCTGAAGGCTTGTATGGGACCAAAGTGACAAGTAGACATGGCACTGACTCTCTGCAGTGAGACGAAAGTAATTTCCAGCCATCAGCCACCATGTGCAGATACAGAGTGAAGAACAGGGTTGAATCATCCTAGGAAGTACTCTCGATGGGCAGCATCTCTATCAGTTTCTCAGAGTGGGTTTTTCCTTCTGTAGGTTAAACTACAACTTGCTCCAAATAACTTTGCTAGATTAAGTGGTGGCTACTCCTAGTCTGTGAAGATGCACTTCCCTTAAATTTTGATTGAGCTGTCCATCCAGTCTGAAAGAAAGAGGCGCTGCTTCAGGGTAGTTCATCTGATGTGTACTAGACATCTATTTTAAGGGAGGTGATTCACATCATGCTAGTCTTCATTTCTCTCTGACCATACGAGGATCACTGATGACTGATGCAGATATAGGTGTGCACCGCAGATGTCTAAACCTGGGCAGATTAATGCTGCCCCGTGTACCTGTGTGGAGGGAACACCTTAATCTCACTGACAATAGCATAATGAGATTTTGCAGCTGGATGCTGAAGACAGATAAATTCAGGCAAAGGATAAGGCAGAAATTTTCGACCATTGAGTTGATTAGAACAATATAGTTCATGAGGTTGTGAATTCACCATCACCCAAAGAACCTTAATCAAGTCTGGATTACAAAGTATGCTCCAGCTCAGCTACAAACTTTGGAAATGCAGAAACTGCTGTAGGAGTGAGGAAGGCTTCGGGATCTGTTGTGTCAGAAATTCAGTGAAAGTATTTTTTTCTGGAGCTCCGGTATTCTCTTCTTCCTGCTCCAGTTCACATAGAAAAACACATAAGAGCAAACACACTGTGATCTGATTTGGTTTCTGTGGCAAATTGTAATGAGCAGGGAGATGAGAGGCAAACAACATCTCCAATGCAGGCAGCACCAGCCTTTTCTCCTGCCCTCATCCCTCTGTGCAGCCTCACACTCGGGCACTGGGAAAGCTGCCCTGGACATACCCTTGATATCTCTGGCTGTCTTTCCCTTTTTGTTGTCTGGAAGATCACAGTTCTGGATTGGCAATCTCCAGAAAGCCCTGTAAAATGCCATCCAGAGACCCATGGCTGACCAAAATACTGGTAGAAGTTCTGGGCAATCATGGCATGGATCTTCCCACTGGCAGCAGGACCAGGCAGAGGCAGCAGCTCACTGGTAAGGAAGAATGGCCACGTGTCAAGCTCAGCATAGCAATCCCTTTAGGACAGAAAGTCACAAGCTGAGCATTCCTGCTGAGTATCTCTACGTGTGGATGGCCAGCACAACAGAAACCAGAGTTTGGCCAGAGCAGTCAGCCAAGGTCTTTAAGTCCAGCTAAGCTTTGCTTAGAACAAGTTTTAAAGGACATGCAAAGTAAAGATGATTTAAAACTCTCTTGTTCCTTCAGAAAGCTGAGGGGTTATTGGCTCCTTACCACGTATTAGAGCACTTTCAGGCCAATTCTCATTTACATCGGCAGAAAAGGGCCTCTGGCTGACTACACGCACTGGCAGAGAATGGATGGTTGGTCCAGACACTCTCACTGGCAGCTCTCAGGACAAAGCAGGAACAGATGCCACTTCCCTTTCCCAACGGAGAGAGGACTGCAGATCTGTCTTGTTGCTCTCAAAACTTTGGAAACAAAATCAGCATTGGAAATAAATTCCAGAAGCCATTAATCTGTCTCTCTTCTGACATGAAAGGATAAAATACAGTTCTGTTAAAAATAACAAAAAGCTGTGAGCAGTATATTTTCATTTTCCAAATTACTGAAACAGCAGAACATGAATCCTTGTCTGTCAGCCTGAGAAAATATTTTATTTTTCCTGTGAAGGAGAAGCAAACATAAGCAAGTGGCAGAGAGAATGCAGTTAGATGAACTGCAGTGTGCTGCAGCCATCAAAAGACCCCAAAGGTTGGTAATGAGAAACCTTCAGTAGATTTTTAATTTTTTTAAAATTTTTTCCTCTCTTGAGTTACTATGTCATTACAGTACAAGGAGTCTACACAGCAGGGCCAAGAGGTCTGCACTGCACAGCCTCATGGAGAGCAATAGTTGGGATGGTATTGTCATGGATGAGTGATTTAAATCCTGTAAAGAATTACCACCAAAGGTATTATTAGCAAAAGTGGGTTTAACATGAATTTGTGAAAGTGCAACTAACAAAGTTTGATGGCAAAGTTCACTTAATTATTTACTACATGGAAACAACATACACAAGAAAATCAAGTTAGAATCAAGCTAGAATTATTAAACAGAAACTGAAGATGCAAAAGGGTGAGGCCTTCCTGTTGAGTCACAAGGTTCAGGTGGACCCTTGTGCTTTTTAAACTCCTGATGGAGCTGAGGTGCAGCTAGAGCTCATCTCATTCTCAGACTTGGGCAAGGTTTATGCCTAATGGAATTGGCTCCATGGATTTCTCTGGTGTGAATTCAGCTTGCTGTCAGTCACTCCCTGAGGACCTGCTGTGAGTAAGGGGTCGCTCTGCCCTCGGCTAGGAAGGATCTCACTCTCAGGACAGGAACATCAAACCCTGCTCAAGGGGAGACTCACCTGGTCTGCAGTCCAGTTGCAATTTAAAGAGAACTTGAATTGGATTCATCCCAAGATCTGTTGTTAGTGGAAGGTGACTCTGCCTCAAGGAGCAGCCTTGAGAGGTGTTCCAGCTCCAGGCAGATCCCCACCATGCAGCCACCATGTCTGGCTGGGAGAGCTCAGAGAAGGCTCACTTAGGCTGTCATATTTATGGAATAAAGTGGTTGGCCTGTAGTCAGATTGCATACAACGGGAAAAGTATGCATGAAACTCCTTGTACTCACAAATTTCTTCGTTCCGTGATAAATGAGTCTTGGAAAAACCACCCCCTATTCATCTGTTAATTGCATGATTGGCGTTCCCAGCTCATATGCATCAATGTTCACTGGGTGACCCTGTTCCTTTGTGTGTTTTCTGGAGGAGTTCTTGGCCCATCTGTGGCTCAGGCCTTTATCCCCTCTGGAGCCTGTAACAAATTACCTAAATTCATTAAGGGGTGTGCATCCATCACAGGTGTGCAGTGGTACACAAAGCCTTCTTCAGAGATCCTCTGTCTTTTATTTTAAGACCTTTCACTATTTTTTTCTCAAGAGGAATTAAACACTGCCATTTTTCTGATGTGTAAATATTAGCATAGTGACTAAAAGCAGGCAACTGTCTCTTCTTAGAAGCCACTAACTATAATAATGAAGGGTGAACAAAATGCAGGTTAAGGTGTCAAAAGTTCAGATTAGAAGAAGCATCTTAATTAAAGATCATTTTAGTCGTGGAAGTCGTAGAGACATAAAATATACAGAAGCAGAGAATGGGAAAGCAAAGCATAAGTAAATGAATTTATCAACAAATGAGTCATTGTCTCACTCTAAGTGGCAAGTGGGAGGCAGAGGGATTTAATGAAAAAAAAGGAAGAATGACGAGGAATAGGAAGGAAGGTCACACTTTATCACATCTAGCCTTGGATCACTGCCACTGGCTGTGAGGCAACGTGTCTGCAAGGAAGCAGCAGGAGGACAGAGCGGGTGTTGTGGCCAAGAGAGGATTTCTTTAAGGCATAATCCTAAACTTTCATCCTCTGACTTTCAGAGGCGACCTCAACACAAAGTTTGGATGGCAGATGCTCCCCCTGTAACAATTTCCATTTGCTCTTCAGCCTCAAGGAAGGACTGAACCCTCCCGAGGCAGGGACCTCCCCACGCTCCCAGAGCCTGCCCAGCACCACCCGAAACTCCTCCTCTAATCAAACCCAGCTCAGGTGCCCCTCTCTAAGATCCCCTGCCATCAGGGCTCCAGCAGGAGCTCAGGATCACTGTGTTCACCTGATCCTGGCTGCAGCAGGTGGGGTGTCCCAAGGGATAAAGCCCTGGAGAGGACATCCCTGCAGGGTCACTGCCTGCCTGGATGGACAGTGGGGAGGGGGGACATGGTCTGATACAAGGTGTTCTCAGCAGGGACCATGTCTGAGAGGCCACAGGTGTAGATTTGGTGGCTGCCCCAGATGTTTGCAAGCATCCAGCCATGCCACGTATTATTTGGTGCTCACACGGTGTACGTGAGGGTGTTCTGCAGGCATGTGCAGCGGCAGAAGGAACAGTGTGCTGCTTTCCTGCCCATCTTCTTCCTTTGCACGTTGCATTTCCCATCTCATCTTCACTAATCCTTATGCCAAGAACAAGGGAACCCTGCCGGGAAGTGATTGCGTTATGTTTTTCTTTTTCTTCTCAAGTGTGTGCCGTGCTGTGAAGACAGGAGTAGCTCAGCATACCTGCCTACAAGGGATAAAATCAACATTTCTGACATTCTCCTTCAGGCTGCCCTCCATACACAAATTGTCTCCTGAAGCAGAAGTAAATATTCTTTTTTTTTTTGTAGTAGGGCACTGAATACCTGTCTTCCAGTATATCATTCATATTAAAATATTTGCATATAAATATAATCCAGAAAGGCATCTAGAGTTATGGTTTCCTAAAATTAGTAAGAGAAATTATGATCCAATTTAATTTCCTGCAAAGCAGTAGCTGCACCATTTCTCTCTGCTTTGATTTTAGATTATTTCACACAAAGAAAATTCAGGCTTGACGGTTGCAGAAGTTTCTTCCAAGCATCTCCTTGCTCGGTGGAGTTATTTTTCCTTTCTTCTTCCGCTGCTGTGTTCCCCTCCACTGCTCTTGGCTGAAAAGCATGAGAGAAGCACAGGAAGAAGCTCTGTGTTCCCTGTTCTCTGACCCCAGCAGCCCTCAAACTGGAGAACATGGAAATGCCTTTGCTATGCAATTAATACAAATAAGCAGAAATCTTCCAAATCCTTTATTGAGCAAGGAGAGTGTTGCAACCCTCTGTGAAGGAAAGGGCATACATCCCAATATATTTAGCAAACTATTAAAGTGGAAGGATGGAAAGACACTAATTTCTATAAAGAGAATTGGTAATGTCCTTTATGCTGTAGCAAAATAACCTGCAAGCAAGAAGAGGAGTCAGGTTGTGATTTACTGACAGCTCCCAGTGCTCATGGTGGGCTCCTGCACAGGCGTGGTTGGGACACGACTCAGAATTATAGAATGTTGAGGGTTGGAACTGACCTTAAAGACCATCTAACCCCAAACCCCCCTGCCATGGGCAGGGACACGTCTCCCTAGACCAGGTTGCTTGAGGCCTTATCCAACTGGGCTGTGAACACTCCCAGGGATGGGGCAATGGGTCATGGCATGGGCCAGCCAGTAGCAACCATTCCAAGAGCCCAAGGGCCAGAAACCTGGCTGGAGGGGGTGGGGATGTCAGAGTTTTCAGGGACCCTAAAAGCTGTTGTGAGGCAGGAGGCAATAATCTCTTCCTCGTGTCCGGCAGAGATAAGGCAGGAAGGACAGGGCGTAAGGCACAGCAATTTCCTGCAGCCTTAGAGGATTCTGCAGCTGATTCTCGTCTCTGGGGGATCAGGGCTAAAATATCAGTCCAAGAAGAAAGAACAAATGATGCAAGTCCATAGAGTTTTATGGGACGCCTTTACAGCCAGCTCCCGGTTGTTCAGGATGAGAAAGGAAATAGATGGAGAGGAAAAAGAGAGTGAAGGCAAAACCTTGAGCAGAGAAGAGGCAGTGCCTGTCTGCCAGGGCAAGTGGCACCCAGCTGAGCAGGGATGTGGGGCCAGGGAGCTCCTGTGACCCTGTCATGGTGTGGATGGGGCCTCATCCACTGGCGCCTGGCTGGCACTGCTGGTCAGGCTCGGTGTTTCAACATCCTTGGCCTGGCTTGTCCAGCCCTGAATAAGGGAGAGCTAGTGGCTGACAGAGGAGCCCTCAGCACTCTCTTTCCTGGTGCCATCTCAAACAGGAGTTGCAAACTAAGCAGCCCACCCCAAGGAACCTCCATTTGCTAAACACAGGCATCAAAACTCATGGTACATCTCCTGCCGGGCTGAGGTCTGGTGGGCAAACATGCTGCTTTGAAATTATTAGGTTCATTTTATCGGGGTGTAACAAAGTGGACTGCATCTAAAGGCTGGATTTTGAGGAGTTTTTTAACTCATGAGAACCTGTTAACCCAGCCTGTGGTTTGACCACATCTCTGGTTTGCACTGGTGTAAAGCCAAGCATGATGTCAAGTTGTTGTTGCAAACAGGAAAGTCAGAGGGACTGTAACTTTCAGGTAGAAAGCTCTTTAGTAGCTGAACAGTTAAAGATTATGTTCACTATGTTTTCCTGCCTTGCAATTTCCTCATTCATAATGTATGAGTGAGATCATTAAAAGCAACATATTGGCTGATACCATCACAGCTGCTACCTAACTTTAACACTTCATAGTGAGAAATAACATTACTCTTCTCTTATGTGTGTGTTTGGGGAGGGAAAAAAAGAGTTGTAGGTGCAAGAACAGGGTAAAATGTTTAACCTCACAGAAAAATCTTCACATGCTGGGCAATTGCACATTTGTTGGGAATGTTTTCTAAATGAATAAAAAATATTAATCTCTTTTCATGAAGCCTTTTCACCTTTCGCATCTATCACAATATGGCAACATATTTCTCCCCTCCACAAAATCAATATTACATTAACTTCCCTAATAAAAAAGCATTAACTTCTACAATGAACAGAAAACTTCATCTCCAGCCAGAGAATTTTAAATTCTACAATCCTCGACTGTTTAGAAACATAATGATGATTATATTATGCCAAGGATGGGATGTGTCAGTCATATCAAACAGAGAGAAAGATGTCTTAGGGCTTCCAGGCATAAGCTCTGTGGTTGCTGTTTCATTTGTAGGCTGCCCGGGGTGCTGATCTGGTTAAATACATTAAATAAAAGTGCATTTAGGTTGACAGAGGGTAACTCTTTTAGCTGAAGAAAGGCACTGTCCATTTTTCATGGGTAATCTGAATCTTTACAAACTTTGGACCTACATTTTTATTTTTTACTTTCGAGGGAGAGGAATGGAAAGTATTTGCCATGTAAAGCTGTCTTTTAATTTCCAAATATGCTATTTCATATTCCAACCTGAGACAGACGATTATTATTTATAAATCATGCATCACCTCTAATAGCTCTGTTCCATCACAAATCAGAGAGTTTTGAGGAGGGGGGGAGGAGAAGAAGGCCAAGTCCAAACCATCATGAAAAATGAATTAGCTGCCTTTGAAAGAGAGGGCATTCCCTCTGGGTGTGTAGCAACAACTCTGAACTAATCCCAGATGGCTGGTCTCACTCTGAACCACCTCGAGTCTGAATTTGCACATCTATGCCCCACGCTGAGGTGATCTCTCCCTCCCCTCATCCAGACTTTGCACCATTCCAACACCAGTGGCTTGCACTGGTGCACGTGGAGAATGGGCCCCACGGGTTCATTAGTTTTAAACTTTGAGTCAAATAGCTAAAGCTGGGATGAAAGACTTTCCTTCTTGCAAATTCATAATTCATTTTGAGTGTGGCACATGAAGCAGAGGGAATAACCTGGTCCTATCTGAAAATCTTCGTTCAGGGTTTTAATTGTGTCTCAGAGGAATAAATGCAGGAGGGTTGCCTTCCTCCCCCCACCCCCTTCTTCCTCTGATAACAGCTTGGTTTTTACTACCATCACTTACGTCTTTTATGATTTCCAGCCTCTGACAGAAGTGCTCCACTACCCTTTCCTGTTCAATAATGAATGGACACATTTGAAGCTGCAAGTATTTGCACTTATGAGCTCATCCAGGCAAAAGAAATAAGAAACATGACTTATCTAAACACCAAAAGCAGCCAAGGGATCAAGTAAATCACACACCCCCCACTGCTGTTCCTTTTCCCTGCCTCCTTGGTAATGTACCTAAGAGAAAGAAGTTGACAAAGTCTTGCATCAGATTTTCTGCTGTTTCTCCCCAAACTGCTGCAAGAAGGATCTCAGAGAAGTTACATCAGGTGTGCCCAGCTAATCTGTTTGCATCTTAGCTTCTCACCTTTTACAGCCAGTGGAGAGCAACAGGCATTTTGGCATGCAGTTTATTTAATTCTAAGGAAGGTGCCCAGAACAGGCCAGCTGAAGCTCTGTCCCTGGAAGTGCCTGTTTTCTTCCCTCTGGGGACCTGAGGCCACACTAGAGGTGGGTGAGGAGGTCTCTAAAGGGGACAGGCAAGTGTATCAAGAGACCGAAGACAGTGATTATGAGCTAGGCCAGAACCTCAAAAGGAAACCATAAGCACATCCAATCTTGAATTTCCTTGTCAAGACCAGTGAGGGTGTGGAATAATTACTCTTTGAGTAACCACTGAAGCCGGAGTTTAGTTTAGCATGTAACAAGGAGTAGGCATGGAAAGCAGTTGGAAGGGTGCACTTACGGTTCCTCTTTGGGGTCACTGGAAAGGTGCAGCACAACTGTGTGCAGTCTCTGGAGCAGGACAGGCTCTCCCCCTGCTTAAAGCCAGGCTTATGCCAGAAGGAGCATTTTCCAAAAGCTGTCATAACTCCAGGTGCTCTTAAAACTCTCACTAATCCCTAGGGTCACTAAAAGACCAAATCAGTGAAAAATCATGTGTCCACCTGAGGGCTTCTTTCATTCAAAGCACAGGGTTCCCTCTTTTCTTCTAAAACAAAACCAAGAAAAATGCTTTTTCCTTGCATCACTGTCTAGACTTTAATCTAATAGTCTTAAAGGATGCACCTCCAAAGCAGGCGAGTCAGGAGCAGTTCTGCTTTTCACCTGAGGTGATCCAAGCCCTTCTTTTCCACCTCGCAGGCAGGAACCCCAAAACCCAGAACCTGAATGTGAGGAAGTGCTGGCTGTCAGCCAAAACACTCCTCTGCAAGTCAGGGATGTTCGTGTGTACCTGCTTAAGCAGACGGAGGAATTAAGTGGACATCCCTCACCTAGAGAGTGGATTAACCACAAGCCTACACCAGGAAGGGAGCAGACAACACTGGGAGCTCAGGATGTTCCTGTGTGCCAGGTCTGCCCAGCAAATGTTCACCAGCCCTGAGGGGGTCTAAGGCAAAAAATGGGTTTGAATCCACATGGGCCTTTGGCATACGAGAGACACCATGCTGATGAGCTCTGTCAACATCTTTCCTGAAGGATGTTTTTCGTGGCATTCAGCCAGTTTAAAGTTTTACAAGAGGGACACCTTTGGGGTTGGTTGCCACCAGGGGTAGTGCAGGGGCACAGATGTGTTCAGGTGCAGAGCCACAGGAATTCTTTCTGTGCTTTATCTCCATCCCTACGCTTCCTCCCTGTCCAACCTCATGTCTGGCTTTCATCCCAGTCCTGGAGGTGACTCTTGGTCTTTAGAGAAAATGGAAGAATTTAGCACTGTAGAATATGTGGGAGCTGTTGCCACAAATGCCCTCAGAAATAAACCCAGCCATTTGGGAGTGTAATGCACCATATTCACCTGCCATGTGGCTTTAGGTTTGTAAAGTGAAAGCTTTAGAAACACCTTTTGTTCAATCAAAAAAGAAAATAAATGATATCCACTGGAGAAGAACAATGAAATATTCTGCTCCTTGACTGCCTTTTGAATTCCAAATTTTCTTTGGGAAGGAATCTTTTACAGCCAAGCCTGAAATCCCCCAAAACTGGGTACAACTGGCACAATGCACATGTAGCTTCTGTGCTCAAAGTGGGCACTGCTGCAAAAAAACATGGCTGATATTCATGCAAAAGTCCTCCTTTTTCTCTTCCCACACTCAGGCAAGCATCAGGAGAGCTTGAAATGTAAAGCACATTCCTATGTGACGATGAAAGAAAAATCACTTAGAAGAAGACAAGGAGAGGAGAAATTGAAGTTACTCACTCAAACAAGTCAGGCTGACAAATTGCTTCTGCTGTCTCCATTCATCCACATAATGGCTCCCCCATTCCCTGGCCAGTTATAGAAGAATAATTATCTCTTTCAGATCAGCTGCCTTGGCTTCATCATAAATCATTTCTTTCCTCCCCTCTTGCACTACCACTGCCTCCTTCCCATTTTTATCAACATTTCCTTCCCATAAGCCTTTCAAAGTCCAGCTTTTGATTGACTAAATGCACCTGATGACCAAAAACCTCCCGTGAACTCACCATTTTTGTCACTCAACTCAAAATCCTTCTTTTCCAGCCATGTGCATGCCTGTGATGAGTTCACAGAGCTCAAATGAGAACAAGATGGTCATGTGACATAAAAGATAACGTGAGATGAGTAAAATTGAGCCATGCCTGAACCTGCAAGGGGAACTTCTGGCCTTTTCAAAGCTCCACACAAACCTCACACTGCTAGTAAAGCCATGGCCCTTCGAGCAAAGCATTTATGCTTGTGTGTGATCCCATTAAAGATGCAGAAGTCCTTGCAGAATGAGGCAGGTGGGAACAGCCACACCTGAGGAATCATCATGCAAGTTTAAGTTCATTGTTGGGTGTTGGCAGGGCACTTGGATGCCATCTAGTTTGGGATGGACTTGCCCAAAATGTGCTGAACTCTATTAATTTGTAGGGCAGGAAATGAAGCCCCTTCCTCCCTCCTGCAGGTCAGATGCTATGTCAGAGCCAAAAACACCTCTCTGCTTCTCTCTTTATCTTGGCTCTCCTTGGCACTAGTCAGTCCCACACCCTCCACGACCCAGACAATCCTCTCCTTCTGCCATCCCAAATTGTTCAGTGCTGGCAGAGAGATGTTTTGACCTCCTCCTCCTGGCTGCTTTAATTTACCCAGCTGACTGACACCTTCCCACTCTCACTGCTCACCTCTCAGTCCCATTAGCCTCAGACCTTCAGCAGCCAAATCAGGGCTGTGCTGGAGTCAATGACAAAAATCACGTACTCCCAGAAAGCCCCAAATTCACTGGAGCTGTTATCAGAACAAATAGCCAGAGGGCTGATGCCCCAGTGATGGACAGAGTGCCTTCGTGCTGAAATGCCTTTTTGTGCGCAGTCCATTGGCTTCGTATGATTCCATAATAAAAGCTCTTATCCATTTTTCTGTCTACTATTATGTGAGGTTTTCTAGTATTATTACAGTATCTTGGCTACTTTAAAGTTTCAAAAGGCCTTTTTAATACATTAAATGAGCTGGTCAAAATTCCATAATTTGCTGACAAGAAACAAGGGGGAAAATATCCAGAGCAGACACTGTGGGTTTCTCTTCTTTTCTCTCTTTTTTCTCATTCAGGTTTTCTGGAATACATGTGGTAAAGCCTCCCTGCCTGACAAAACTGGATAGAGCGAGAACTTTTAGGGGCCCTGGTGAAAATAATGCCAGATTTTCTCAGCAGAAAACTCTAACAGTCTTTTAAAACCCAAAAGGCCAAGTGGCCCAGTGGTATTTCTTTCCCTTTTTTTATTTACCCATTCTGGTTCTCAAAAATGCAATAAAACAAACTTGACACCCTACTTGGGCAATAAAAATAAGCTACTAAGTTATCAGCGTCTGAAAATAAATTAAGACAGACATGTATTACCCTTTACAGCGACAACTGTCCATGGACAGTGTTTGGGGTGAAGTTTTTTTTCCCAAGGCCAGGTGCTGCAATCCTTAATCTGTGAGCCTTGGGGATCTCTGTATTTTTTGAAGGTTCTGATGCAAAGCCCTTTGTTTATAGTGTGCATGGCCCAGTAAAACACTGCTAACATGAGGCACAGCTGGCGCCCTCCAGAAGGGCTTTGAACAGAAGAGAGAAAGAAACAAGCACTTCAAATCGGAGCTGATGGATGGTGCCAAATCCATTCGCAGCACCTTAGCTTGCTTTTCTCGCTCTAATTTGACACAACCTCTTTCCACAGGGTGTGGTGGGGGCAGAGTGGGCTGAACCAGCAGCAAGCTGCAATGAAATGGTGCTCACCCATTTCCTTGGAGAGCCTGGGATGATTGCTGCTGTGGGGAGGGGGATTCACACGGACTTTGGGAAGTAGTAGAGAGGTAAGAGTTTAAGCCATGCAATAAGCTTCTCAACTTTATATGTCGGTTTCTGATGTGTATTTCATGCTACCTCCTTCCTTCCTTCCTTCCTNAGATTCATTGTGCTTGCAGCTAAGGCAGGAGTAATTACATTATTCCTTTGCCGTGTCACCTGAACATATATTCTAGCCAATAAGTCATACATGAGAGACAAATCATGAAAGAGATGGCTGTGCTCCTTCCCTCCATTGTCTCTCTCCCTTGCATCGTGAAGAGAACAAGCAGCTCTCCTGCTGCCTTCAGACACAGCACAGCTGGGGTATTTCTCCCATCTCCCTGGATTTTCTGAAAGAGTAGATTTCTCCAATTTTATTTCAGCTACCTGTGAGGAGAGGGAGGGTAGCTCTACTCCTCAGAGAGGCTGGAGAGCATGCAGCTCCTGCTCGTCTTTCTGCCCACCTCATACACTTCTCATGGCAGCTGCCAATTCTCCAGACATCCCTGTGTTTTCTCCTGTAAGGGACATGCCAACTGCCAGCATGGCTGTCTGGCTCCAGGGACTTTTCAGGAGATGTGTTCAGACCCCAGGGCCACCATGGATCACTGCAAAGTGAATGCTGGGGTGGCCAGGGCCTCATAGCAAACAGGCCCAGGCCCTTCCTTCCTGTGGGGGATCAGGATAAGGCATTTCAGCTCTGGAAAGCCAGGCTTTACTGCACATAAACTAAATGTTTGGTTTCTGAAATAGAGAAATTGCACAGACGCTCGGTAAGGCAGAGCAGAAATAAAGAGGATTTATAGCCCTATTTCTCTCGCTGCCCACTGCATCCCTCCTTCCAGGCTTGCACTCAGCCAAGTCCCTCTGGCCCCTGGGAAGTGCTTTCCCTTGCATCCTTTAACCTTGTTGCTGCAGAAAACATGAGACTTGCTACAATGATCTTAGAGCCTTTAGTTGTTCAGGAATACAGCTCTGCTCCCGGCTGCTGGCTCCATTTGGAGAGCTGAGATGTGCGGCAGTCTTGTGGGAGACGTGCACAGCTTTGGGCAATTGTCAGGGCTCTGGCACAACTTCCAGCAAAAAATGCCCATCTCCATTAACTATATGTAGGGATTTAGGCCTCCAGACTAAGGCACTCTCAATTAAAATTCAAATTTGTGCCAAGAGCAGAGAAGAAACATCCAAAAAGGGGAGCAAACACTGCAGTTTCACATCTAGGGTTGGTTCCCTGCCCCTTCTGGACAAAGCCAGTGTGTGAGACAACACGAAACCGTCCGCAGCAGTGGGTAAATTTGGTTGTAGGGCAAATTCATTAGCCAAAAAGAGCACAGCCATTTACAGATGAAGGAATTTGATGGCTAAGATGATGTGAATTAGGGTACAGCCAAAAATTTGGTGTTTGGATTTTGTGGGTCTTTTAAAAATGTCTCACAAGGTGGCCCTGAATGGAAAATTGGACAGAAATTGACAGAATACCCATAGGCAGGGACAGGTCTCTGGCCCCAGGAGATGCTATCCTGCTCCCTGGCTGTCCTAACTATGTCAGGGGATGGCTCTCAGACCTTTGCAACTCCTCCTGTATAAATTCCTGATGCCACAGACTCAGATTTTGTAGTTTATCTGCAAGGAAGAGATTTAACATCCACTGCATTTTTATTAGAAAATTGTCAGTTCCAATTTTTAGCAGTAATATTGAGATCTAACCTGCATCTTTTAAAATTCTTGGATGGGGAAAGGTTGAGGAACATAAAGCTGCAGCATGAGGCCACATCAGAATATCTGCAATTCTTAGTGTGTCTGAGGAGCAAGGGTTCAGCTTTGGGTATGTGAAAGAGGTGACCTACAACTTGAGCCAAGTAGCCACACTTGGAGATAAAAGACTTGTCCAATAAGAGATAAAGTAATAAATCTGTCTAATCCGAAACACTAAGAAAAAACAACTGGTTTTGTTTACCGAGGTTTGCTAACCAATTTCACCCCATGACCTACAAAACAAAGCTCGTATTTAAAATCCAATTCTCTGCTCTACTGCGAACGAACAATTAGGAAATAACTCTGCAATAGCATTGGATGTACCAGACTGAGACATATGCTCTTAATCACAGATAACAACAATATTTATGGAAGGGTGGGGTGTTGATATAAATTGCTCTATAAAAAAAAACACAACCAAAAAAACATTCTGCTTAGAGACTTAGTGAGAGGGAAGTATAAATAGGATTTGAAAGAAAACCACCAGCAGTTTAGCTAATGCTTCTGTACAAAGAATGAACCAGAGCCAAGCCAGCCACATTTGTGAAAACTGGGCCATGTGGAATTAGACATAGTGCTGATAAAACTGCAGAAATGTCTACCAGCTGCAAGAGAAACTGAGCGGTGTAGAAGATGCTGGATCTTCACACAGTAAGACAGCAGATAAGGTGGCCTTCCTACTTACAGCTGGACATGGAAAGAAAAAACATTCTTATTCCCCTTTTACGTGTGAAGAGTTGATGGGTGAAGAGGTGATGGCTGTTTCTTTAACAGGGTATAAAATAGGTTGAAGCCTCTTCTCTGGCTTTTAGAAAATAGTATAGCCCAAGCTCATGCTTTTGATTACTTTTCTCTCCAAAATACAGTTCCAGTTAGCACAGCACCAAGCCTGACAGAGCTCAAGGGGTGTTTGGACAATGTTCTCAGATACATGGTGTGATTCTTGGGGTGTCCTGGGCAGGGCCAGGAGCTGGACTTCAATGATCCTTGTGAGTCCTTTCCAGCTCAGGATTTTCTGTGATTCTATGGGATGTCTCCCAGTTTGGAGACTCGAACTGCGGCTGGGCAAGGCTGGGAGAGGCTCTCTGGGACAGGCTGGACCATGCCAGGAACCAAGTGAGAACATATTGTTTGAAGTGCCCCATCATTACCATCTTGGTGCACGGAGTTCCTTTATCAGTATTTGAAACATCCTACAACAGACTAAGCCCCAAATCAACAGCCAGCAAGAGGCTGCCGATATTCCTCAACAGACCCTCATCATGCTGCCTTTATAAAGGAAAAAAAGATATAGCATTTTGTCTGGGGCAAGACTATGGAATTTGGTGTCTGGCCCATAACTGTCAGCAAAGGGAGGATGTTAAACTGAGCCCTGCTCCCCCTGCTCCCACCCAGCTTGGGTGAGGATGCTTACATGCTTCATCATGCCACTTTCATATTTTATTTAACTGAGAAGTCCATAAAGTCCCTTTAAATAGAAACAATTATTTGAATAATTTATCCAAGAGTAATTTCTGTTTCATTCCCGAGCCTGCCGAAGCCCGTATTGCCTGCTGCTGGGAGCTGGCCCAGTGCACGTGCTGCGGGGTACCAGGAAGCTCAGAGGGCACACAAACCCCCACGTGCCCATGCCAAGCCTGCTCCTGGGCTCCTTCCAGAGCCTGAGGTCTCCCCTGACCTTGGAAGCAAACTCTTTCAAAGTTTGCTGCAGGCCCACACAGGTTTGGGGGGTGCCCCATCTCTCAGGAGCTGCAGGGAGGAGCACAGGGATGGGGAGGGCGAGGTTTCCCCTGGCTCAGTGCCCACCGAGCAGCTGCACCGACCTTCGCAAACACCCGGGAGAACAGCTGGGAACCAGCAAGCAGGGACGGGGATGGATGGGGAACTGCTCTTTTCAGGGGCATTCAGAGCTTGGATGGAAACAGCCACGCACAGGTGTGCAGCCTGGGTAGCTAAAGCAGATCGTGGGGAGGGCTGTATTTATCAGTGTAACAGCCCCATCGTAGGAACCAATTAGCCAGTGCTTTCAAATTGCTGTGATAACACGCAGTGGAAAAACAATTAACCACGGAAGTCAGATTTTCCAATTCTGGGCCCTCAGTCCTGTGCCTCTTCCTTGAACAAATAGAGCTTTAGTGTCATGTTAATTCTGCACAGCTTGTTGGGGTTATAGAGTACTCATTGTGTGCTGTCTGGCAGAAAAAAAAGGACTAATAAAGAGGAAATTTTATTGCTGTGTCATGGTTTGTGCTGAAACCTGACACTGTTACCAAAGAGCAGCTTTTCTAGGTATTTTCTACAATCAGATGAAGAATGTAAGTATTCTTTTAGCATTGGCTCCAGCTGAAAAATCTGTCTGTGCTGACTGAACCTGAATCTTCATTTGATCTGTAAAAATAAGACACTCTTAAGACACATAGATATTTTACTTCAGGATAGAATGTACAATATTCACCATCTCATAATTTATCTTGCTAGAAGCCAAAAAAATGCAGATTTGGTTAGGTCTTGAAGAACTGCGCATAATCCAGAATGCTCCAAGGAATAGATACACAACATTACTTCTGTCCCGTTTGTGATCTTGAATAGATAGATCTTCCTTTTGCACTTCTTCTGACTTAAAAGTCAATGAAAGGGCTTATTTTCAGCTAATTAGACTCCTAGAGATTGCCTCAACTCTTCAAGAACTACTAACATATTTTTTTTTTACATCTTTCTTCTTCAATCACAGAGAAAGCCTTTGTGCCACGCTTGTTTTTTCTCCCGTGAAGTGATTATTGAAACATCTAACGATTTTGCTCCTTTGCTTGTTGAAAAACCTTTTATAAGTTTATGATAAACAGGCTTGTAAATTAAATAGATGATCAGACATCTGCATTCCAGAAGGTGAGTGGCAAAGTGTTTTCCCAACTTGCTTGATGACTGTGAGAACAAAAATATTTGTTTGTGATGCATCTTGAAAAGACTTAGTGTTTTCCCAGTGTCCTGCACCAGAAAAAAAAGAGTCTGCTCCTTGTTAAAAGTTCTTGATAAGATTTTGGAGATGGGAGAAGGGCTGGGAAGATGGAAACCTGGACTCTCAACTTGCTATTACAGCAGTGCACAAATGGGACTCGGGTACGCTCAGGGTGGGCTGTGCTTTTGGCATTGCATCACTGACTCTGACAGCACACACAGCAAAAGTGAATGGAGAGATGTCACCTTTTGAAAGTTGCTTAGGCCTTGTAACACCTCATGCTGCTTAAACTTTGTTTGATTTACAGCTTCATTCAGTTTCCGGAGCATTTTGAGAAAGATACTTTGGAAGTAGCTACATTCATTTCTAAGGATCTTAAATGCCTTTCAAACCCTTGTCCCCAGAGGCCTGCACCCTGCAGGCTGGTGAGGGACGGAGTCTTGGCTCTGTCACTTTTGATGTCCCTGCTTATGGTTTTTAAAGATGAGCTTTAGCAAATGAAGTTGCAGCCACCTGAGGTATTGCCAGCTTCTGCCACTTGTTTCCCCCAGCTGCTGGCTGTGCTGGCCCAAAGCTGGGTGGGAGGTTGGGATGTGGATCCTCTGTTTGGGGCTTCATCAGCAGTGCAATCTCCATCACCCCTGCCTGAGACACAGACCCCTGGCAGAGGATGGAGACAGATGCTGAGAGTGAGGATCTGCCTCTGCCAAAACCATCAGGACTCGTGTGTGAGAACGTGGTGTCATTTAGGCATTGCAGGGCTCAGCACGGCAATGCTCAAACACTGCTGCGGCTCTGGGCTGTGAGAGACGCGCCCGAGCTCATGCAGCAAGTCAGCAGCACCCTGCAGGGGAGAGACAAGTCTCCTGACTCCCAGCCCAGTGCTCCATCCAAAGCCTGGCTTTAACTTGTTTTGTACCCAAAAGCACAGCTATTTGTATTCAGTGAAATAAACTGCATTATACATGTCTCTAGCAGTACTTTTAAAACATCAGAACTCCTATTCATGAGCATATGATTGCCCTTTTATTCTTCCATTTATATTTCTTTCTCCCTGTGTTTGTACTTAACACTTTAAAATGAATGGCAAGATCCCATTTCATTAAGATGGTAGCAAAGGTAACTAATGGAACAGTCTGGCCAAACAAAGCCTGTGGAAAACATCCAGAGCATTCAGGATATTAACACTGTCGACACAGAAGTATAAGAAAGTAGGATGGGAGCCAGATGGGTCACGTTTCTCACTTGCTCTTGGTTTTAAAATGCTTGAAGGCGGAACTTTTACACAGGTTGGAGGGAGCCATAGTAGAGCAGTGCGTCTCCGTGGTGAGCTAAATCTGGTGGGAGGCTACTGCTGCCACCACTGCAAGTGTCTCCCAGCAGACATCAGCATCTTTTATCACACCACCTGAGCTGCATCGTTTTGTTTTCCTGGTCCTGTGGAGCTATAGCTGAAGTGCAGGAGCCTGCAGGACCCTGCTGGGTCATTCAGTTTTGCTTGTCTGTGTTTGTTGCACAAAGGCTTGTAGCTCTGCTCCTACATTCTTTCCTCTGTTTTCGTACAGAAGATTCCCAGTAGCAATAACCTCCGACTTTTTACAGGTTCTGCCGTGCACAGGGTGATTCAGTCTGCAGCTTCCTGGTCATTTTGCTCAAATAAAGAAAACCCACAGCAGTCCTGGAGTAACTCTCCTCTTCACTGCAGCCTCCTCTCCTGGATCCAGGTTCAGTCAAGCTTCCACCTCTCCCTCAGCATGTACGACATTAAGCATGGTAAGCACTTCTTTGGTGTCTTAACATGCTTAGTTCCTCCTGTCTGGCGAAGGCCAAAAGGAGACCCAAATGGGCATTTAGAAGCTTGTCAGGTTCCATGCAAAAGCCTTGGGGGCTGCTGCTCCTCCTTGCATTTATGGATCCTCATCTCTTTTGTCAAGGGACACAGATGAAAGGTTGCTGTTTCACTAAGGCGTAGTTACTCATCTGGAGCTGATGGAGCCTGCAGAGTGTGGAGCAACACTCTCTGCACATCAGGTGTGGCAGCAGGCTATTTTGGATCCCTTTTTTTCTGTTTCCCATCCAGGCTTGGTGTCTGTCATTTTTTGGGCACTGCTTTCAGACTGGCTCAGGAGGAGATGGTTGTAATCTGGCCCATGGTCAGTCTCCTTTCTCAAAGGCGGTTTGGTCACCAAGATGAACAAATAATACCTTAAATACCTAATTCTACCAGGAAGTACCATCCCAGGCCAGATTTTTTCTCTGTCACATACAAAATGAGGTTATGGGCTCCATATGGCAGCCACATTCTGCCCTTAGAGCAATGCTACACCCTCTGAGACAAGCCAGGTGAATGCATTTCAGAGACTTGTGAACCATTTTGGGTTTAGGGACCAACATTTTCTCTAAATATGACCTAAAGAGAGAAGCAAAGAAAGCCCTAAATGTGCAATACAGATGCCATCAACATCTCTTTCAGCACGAGGAACGAGGAGGTGAGCGAGTCAAAATCAATGCAGTGCCATTACTGCCAGTAGAGCTCTCCCAGCTGATGTGGTCCTCTCTTTCCACGCTGCCTGAGCACAAAAACCATGTGGAAAGGGACAGCCTTGAAGACTGCCACCACAGCCCTTCACTCACTCTGGGCTTTGGCTGTCACTGTGCATAATAACGAATGAACAAAATGATAACTCACAGTAACAGTGTGTATTGATGGGAACGGTTTTCATTTTGGTCAATATTTCAATGAGGTTCCTACCCTCCAATGGGATTGCAGGTCAGGGAAGGGTTGGGCTGATGCAGCAGAAGAAAGGGACGTTGCTGGGCGCTGATTGATGCTTTATTGGGCTGCAATACCAGAAGCTTCTGCTTGCAAAAATCAAATGTTAGATCTCTGTCTCTCTCGGGGTTTTATTTTGCTAGTACCTATGGGAACCAGCTGGGCTGGCTGCCTAGAGAAAAGACAAAGCAAGCTAGTCAGGAAGTTTGTGGTGATTTAAGCTAGATGCTGATTAGTGGTTCACATTTGTGTGAATAATAAAATAAATACAGAGAATGGGAACAGTTTCCAGTGTATTTCTCTATTGCTTCCCAAGCAAAAAGGGAGCTGCTGTGTACAAGGTAAGGCTGAGAATTTTCCCACCGCGGCAGACCTGGTTTATTGCAAAGAAGAGAGCAATACCCTGGAGAGAGAAAGATGTACAGTACTGTCAGTGCTAGAAATTCTGCACTGAGGACGTTTGTGTTAGTGAATTCATTGGCCGGGGGGGGGAAGGTAACTTTTTATTTGAAACATAAACAAGAAATACTCTCTCAGGGCCAAGCGACAGGCTGAAAAGTTTGGAACAAGACCCCATGGGCACGCTCCAGCAGTGGGAGAGCTGCAAGAGCTTAACACTTAAAATCCTGCTCTGGAGGGACAAGGCTGGTGCAATTTACTCCCTAGATACAGCCCTGCAGCACTGCTGCTGGCCTGGGTCAAAAGACAAGCAGCCTCTCATTATCTCTTTTCTCTGCTAGAATTCAGTCAATTATGGGCAAATTCTGAGAAAAAGTTATTTGCTGGGCTTTATTGTGAATCTTTTGAAATGTGCTGTCCTGTTTCAGTGAATGAAAAGTACCGTGATTTGACACCTGAAGCTTTATTTCCTGCTTTTAAAGCAGAATGGGTCATTTCTCAGCAGACAGTATCTTCTTCAAAAGACTATTGTACTGCAGAATTAAATACCCTGCCTCAGGAAACAGCGTTAGAGACTCCGAACTTCTTAAATGACTTCATAAAATTTGGAGGTTAGGAAGAGAGAGACCTGTTGGTTTTCAGCCTGGCTTGAGAAAAAAGCTTCTTTCTGTAAAAGAATCAGAAAAGTTCTGGAGTCAGACGGATGGTGGAGGAGACCTCTCTTGCAGGCTGGTGCAATTTCTGGTGGAGCCAGGGGACATTTAACACTGAGGGGAGCAGAGCCACTGCTCTGGAAAGGAGGTTTCACCAAAGAGGCCTTTGGGTCTGACCTGAAGCTCCTTTCTCTTAGTGCCCAGAGGCACCCTGCTATTGAGGCTGAACATGTCAAGTCCAGCTGATCTAAAAAGCACCACGAGCTTTTTTGAAGTCACATTGTCATTTGTTTCCAACCTCATTTATAGAGCTGTATGACACACTGTATGTTTTCCGATGGCTCAAATAGCCTCTAGCTGTCTTTTCACATCTGTGATTGCACTTCTTGATACCTTCTTTGCTTTCCAATGATGAATTCGGACATATCTCCTGCACTTATTTCTCTGCCTTCCCTTTCTGTTTCCTCTCTGTCCTCACCACCAACTTCTGTCCTCTTTTCATACTTTTTCCCTGCTTTGGGGTTTCTCACCAGAAGTCACTGACCATGCGAAGAGGATTTGTCCAAGCCTGGGATTTTGCTGCATGATCCGAGCGGACTCTAAGTGTCTAAGAGAGATAAATCATAATGGAAAATAGCTGCAGTATTCTAGTTCTGTTCACACAGCTCTTAAAATAGAAAGAAAGGACTCTTTGTAGGCTGCAGTTCAGATATTTGTCTGATGCCATGCTAGAAGGACATCTGACTCATGAGCCCAGTTGGATTTAGCTGCAGCGTTTGGAGAAGCCACCATGCTGAACTGTCTGCCCTCCCCTTTGACCAGTGGTTATTGTCCTTGTACCAGAAATAGAATGAAATGGATGTCCTCATCTTAACCTCCCCATGCTTGTCAGCATCCACAGTATCAGCTCAGGACACTGGTGATGGCAGGTTTGCTCTAAAGAGCTGCTCTGCCAGTTGAGGGAAAGACCTGATTGTTTCTGCTGCAAGGTGTCTAACTCAGGCATAGGGGTGCAGAGAGCACTTGGGAATCTGTGAGTTTGACTCCCACCTGCACAGGGTAGCCCACACAACAAAAAGGTATGGCTTACCAGCAGTTTTCTGGGCATTTTTTTGCATCTCTGCAGTCAGCAGAGTACTGAGGTGAGCAATTCCCCGTGAAATACAGGTGCAAGCTTCCTGTATCCACCTGGAGTCATCTGTGTGGAGTGCAGAGGGCAGAATGGAAATGCATTTTGAATGTGAGTTGGACTTTGAGATGATGACTGGATTTTTTATTGCATCCCCATGTGTCCAGCATTGTTGGTGCAGGAATCAAATGGCAAGACGTTGTCTGCAGCATCTGCAGAGAGACAGGGCATACATGAACAGGCTCATGGGGATGGCATGAACAGGGTTCCCAGCCCTGGCTAGGGGTAGATGAGGGGTACATGGCTCTGCATGGTCCTTCAGGCAGCTGTGTGTGGGGCAGGGGGTCTGCTTTTTCCAGTACTGGGAATCCAACCACTTCCTGCAGCAGTGAATTCTGTCTGCATTCAGCCTGACACAGATAATGAAAACAGGCATTAATTTGGGTCACAGAGAATAAATAATTCCAGGCTACAATGTAACTTAAGCCACATGAGAAATAAGGCTTCAGTCTGAATACGAGTGAAAAAGTTTTTTAATTTGTCCAATGTGGGCTGGGCAAGCTGAAGTCTTGACCGCATCCATCCACCTCGAGCATAGTCTGTGCTGGACACAAGCCCTGGTCAGTCTGTCTGGCCTGCAGATGCTTGCTGAATGCACAGGGTTGGTCTCAAGTACGGGGCTGGGACAAGCTGGTGTCACCCCCAGCACTGGGTAACACCATGTTACAGAGCTTAGAAGGGGTGAGGAGCCTTTCCCCTGCCTGGATCAGTCTGTCCCTGTAACCATGGGAGCTCAGGGGACGTGAGAGCTGGTGACATGGTGCCTTGAGCAGCAAGAAGGGGAGTGAGGGGGGTACCCAGCGCACGCCAGCTGGCGGCAGATGAGCCGTCTGTTGCTAATGACTTCCCCAGACTATTGCTGTGCTTTGGGTCTGAACTTCCAACCCAGAGGTGAAAGGCTCCTTCACTTACTGGGCTATTAATTGTCCAAACCACCAGTCCAGTTCTTAAGTGGAAATGATGGGAAGACGAAGCTGGAGCTTATAACTGGGAGGAACCTCACAAAAAAGATTAATAAACAGTGGAGGAAAGGGCTTGGGAGGGCGTGAGATCTGGGCAGTTCATGCACCCAGGCTGCTGTCACGAACCCTGACAAACAGCTGGCCCAGGGCAGAAAGTCCCACGGGGCCTCTGTTTTAGCCCAGGATTTTTTGGCTCTTTCCTGAAGAGCAATTTTCAACAAAGGGGAACTCTTCAGTGTTTCAGTTCTGCTTTTCCATCCAAAGCCATTAGAAAGCCTGGATTGCCTCTGCTGTGTGAAGTCCACCAAGGTAACACAGCGAGGAATTTCACTGACATGCTTCAGCACAAGACTTGGATGTTCATCCTCAGGTTAAAAGTCACATTATTTATGGGAGAAGAGATTCCAGTGCAGTTTCTAGGGTTACTTCCCTACAATTTATATCTCTTTGCCATTCATCAGACCCTTTCTTCTCTGAGCATAAGTAGGCTCCTTATTTACAGAGTATGCAGTGTATGCTCCAAACAGCAGGAGGAGGGGGCTGAAATAGGGTTTACCAGTGACTTACCCACTCTGCAGATGTTTTATCTGACACTGATCTTCCCCATCCAGTGAAACATGCTCAAGTGAGCAGAAGGTGTCTGCTCACTAGGGACACTGCTTAGGTGCTGAGCCTGCCAGAGACACATGCACACACCCAAGATGCTGAGGCACTCAATGCAACCACAAATGTTTTAGAGGTGGGAAGGTGTTTGTTCAAATACTGCATGATAATGGGGTCTTTTCAGCTCTTTGGGACCGTGCTGGTTATTTTCAGGGGATCTTTTTCTTACGTTTCTGTTTAAACACCAGAAGAAAGCTGTTTGAGCTGCCGCCTAAGAGGAATAAACAGCATAAAGAGCCATTTCACAGAGGAGCTGGCTAACCTGGTCAGCCCCCTGTGTTGCGGCTGTCATGTTGCAACCCTGTTTTCTCTAGACTTGAATGGTCCACTGTGCTCTCCACCAGGACAGCCTTTGAGGGTGGGACTGATGGACACAGGCAGCTCCTGATAGCTGAAGGTTTTATCCAAAGCCTGTTGACCCCAGGGGAAAGATCCCTGTTTGTTGATCACACTACCATCCCTCCCACTCAAGAGGGACACACCCTCTCATCCATCTCCACAGCTGATTATTTTTAACCAGGGGCAGGAGCTAATATTAGTGATATTTTGTGGTGCAGGATGTGCCTGTCATGCTGGAAAAACAGGGTTATTCAGCACACAGTCTGTATGGATTTTCAGCAGCTTTTCTCAGCATTAGCCAGGGCTCATGCATCACTGATTTCTCAAGTGCTTTGGAAACAATAACAGTAACGTAACAGGAATAGTTTGTCCATCAGGCTCTCTCAGAGTGGCAGGGCCATTGTTTTCAGACCAATAGAGCTGGTAGGAGCTGTAGCTGTGTTATAAGACCGCAGAAGCTTCACATCTCCACTGAAGTGTTTACGTGGCTGCTACAGACAGGGCACAGCCATCTGTAGTGTTAGTGCAAGTGCTTTTCCATTCTTTGCATAAATTAGGAGAAACATATTATTTTGTGAACTGCTGCTTGTACAAGTTTTGGCAGAGGATCACAGTTAAAAAATATATATTTATTTTTTAATGCATGTGAAATGATAAGTAGGAGTTGGGACAAAAATTCAACCCCAGAGCTATTTTTCAGGTTACAGGGGGAAAACATCATAATTTTACCAGCAATGAAGAGAATCCCTGGAGTTAATTACAATGGCACTTTCCCATAGCTGGAGTGAAGCTCTGTGTGTCATCACTTCTGCTACTCTCAGGGCTCTACAAATGGTGCCATTGTAGGTGCCAAGTCACACACAAAAGCAAGATTCAGGGGGAAATCATTCTTAAAGTTGTAATTTTGGAACGAAATGAAAACCAAAATGTTGACCACTTTAATGAAGTTTTCTTCTTGTTGGCATCCAGAAAGATCTCCACTGGATAACACGTAGGTTAGCAAACTGGGGCGGGGGGAAATGCCATTAGCACATGACAGAGCCTGTTTTATTTGTTTATTAGTGGATGTCTCATGTATGTGATAAGACAGGAGCAGCATTTCACATCTCTGGCCTTTGTCCAGCAAACCCCTGAAGGACATTCTTCACTTTGAGCATCTTAATCCTTCTTCACTTTAAATGAATAAATCCAGTCATGTGCTTGACACAGATGGAGAAAAGGGAGAGAATGGGAGTTGGTGTCACAGGGTTAGGGAAATCTAATAACAACCTGTAGCTGGAAAAGAGTGCCCAGTATGCATATATATGCATAAATTTTATCTGTATCAACCATATGCATGGTTAATATTTTGTTTTAACTGACTGGACATGTTCTCTTTACAACATCCTCTATTTCTGGGATTAAACAATGCTGTGCATCAAAACTGGACACTTCATTGGCTAATTTCTCCCCATTTGCTTTAACAAGACAATAAGCACAGTAGATTTCCGCTTAAAGGTTTTGGAAACTCCATTTATTCATTCTGTCATTTGAAGTCATCAGTTAGGGGATATGAGTAGGCAAAAATGTTATTTTATGGTTTGCATGATATGCACATCTCTTAACTGGCTAATTCCTCACCTCTCTGCACTGCAGTAATCAAGGTGATGAAAGTTTTAACAGGTTGGAGCCAGCTCTGCCTGGTTCAAGAACCACCACAGGCTTTCTTGTTCCAGTTACTGTGACTGATATGTTTAGGGGCAGACATTTGGAGTAGGAGATAACTGGCATGTTTTCCAGCTCCGCAGTCATCCTCTCAATCTGTTTGCATTGCTGTTACCTGCTAAGCTTCCTCCCCAGCTTTGCTGGATCCAGTCCACAGCACAGTGAGGCACAAGCAGGTGATGCTGAGCCATGCCAACCCCCACCTCCTGAGGTGGTCACAAAATGCAGGGGAAATGTTACCAGAACTGGCTTATCCCAGATCATACGCTGGAGGTTGGATAGCTGGTCCAGTTTCCACCCATTTGTGATGCTAATAAGGCACAGAGAACAAACAAAGCTGCCCGAATGAAGCTGTCAGAAACTCCTCACAACAACAGGAGCTTTCTTAGGTGACAACAAGCTGGCTTAGCCACCTTTCTGCCAGCCTATAAAATTCAGTATAATGAGAGAGCCAGGGAGAGGATGAGGCTGGCTGTGTGGCACGCAGGCACATCCTTGGCAGCGGCAGCAGTTGGAGGCAGGAAAATGAATACATTGTCCCATTAGAGGCACTTGACTTGCTGGCTCGTGTCCCTGTGGAGCCCTTTGTGGACACGGCAGAGCGCAGACATTCAGGGCAGCATCCAGCCCTGCTCTAAATCACTTTCTGACAGGACACTGCCGTTCCCCGGACTAACAGGTGATGAAAGCAGGATGGTGTGAATCCTCCTGTTTACACCCCCCTGAATCCATTCGAGGTTTTGCAGGGCTCCCTGGTCCGGGACTGAGAGCAGAAAGGAGCTTTGTGCTGTGCCTGTTCGCCCTGCACTCTGCTGAGCTAAGAGGGACCTCAAGGCAAACCAAACCCAAACCCTTTTATTCAGGTAACCCTGCCCCCATAGAAAGCAAGCATCTCTCCAGCTCAGGTGCAGCAAAGCCTTCTTTTCTTCCTCATTTCCAGGATCTGTTTAACCAAGTACTGCTGCCTCCTCTCCTCCCCTCCCTGCCTTGAGCAGCTGCCAAGGGCATTTGCAATGCAGCTTGGCCCTTAACGTTTTGCCCTAAGCAAGCAGCCAGGACTCCAGCTGCCTAACTCCACTGCAGCTGGATGCTCACAGAGAGCTTCAGATTCCCAACTCGAGATAAGCCAAGATAGCAAGCCTGAAAATACATTCAAACTGAGGCTTGTATCTGGGTCACAGAGCTGCCAAAACCACCCCCGTTCTGTTGAAACAGCTATTGAATTTGCTTCTAGAAGGAAAAAGACAGTAACATGCCAAGTGACACTAATTGTTAGGCAGCACTGAGCAAGCATAATGCGCTCCTACAAATTATCTGGGAACATTTTTTTTTCCCCTTTTTTTGTAACGCATTTTGAGGGAGGAACGGGGAAGTTGATCAAGGTGAATGCATAATCCATGAAAATCTGTGGAAAGGCATAGTTCTTCCAGGGGTACACTTTTAGTAGAAAAATGTTACCTGTGGGTTATGTAATTGCTGGGGAAACGTTAAAAAGTTCTTGCAGATTTGAGGACGGCAAAATCCCTGTAAACCACCAAAACCATCATGAACTTCTATGCCAATGCTATAGGGAGAAGCCTGGCTTTCCTTTGCACCATTTTCAGCACTGATGAGGAAGGTGGAGATAGCACTGGGAGAAAGCCAGCCCCTGCTTTGGAAACGGTGATAAACTACAGAGAATTCAACAGTTCCAGTTCTTTCTTTTCTTTAAGCTATACACACAAACTTATTTTCATCATCATGAGTTTAGAAAAGAGATACCAACCTATTAAAAAAAAAAAGGCAAAAAAAAAAAGCCCAAATTTGCTCTGGATTGGGTTGGCATGGTGGATTTGTGAAAGATAATTTAAAACACAGCTTACTACTGACAACGCCCAGCAGAAAAATCCTCTAGGATGAATTACTTTTAACAATTTCAGACTAGCAAATTGAGGGCCAGTAGGTTTTGTTTCTGTTTCCTTTATCAAGTCTTGATACAAAGCATTTCACACCTGCATCTGTTTCTCTTTCCCAAATTAAGCAGTACAATATTCAGCCAGGAGGAATCCAGATGACTATTCAGGGACAAAAGAGCTGTACAGTTTAAATAAAGGTGGCAGAACTTGGTGATTAATTTGTCTCCTTTGTTTCTCTAGCTGGAGAAGAAAGAGAAAAAGACAGCAAAGGAGTAATTATACTTAACTGCACCAAGAGGGTTTTGCAGTCCTGAATTCATGAGTGTTTTCAAGTTGATGGAAGATCACCAGTTATGAGACACTTCCTAAATACAGGGCAGAACTATGTGAAGGCAGGAACACGTGACACAGCAGCCAAGGAGTGGTGCGTTCAGCTTGTTTGTGTTCAGCTCATTTGTGCTTTTTGTTCTTTTTTTAGAGAGCTGTATATGAAAGTTGCAGTGATTTTGGAACATGGCACATGGAGAGAGGCTGTCATGCACCTGCCCTGGCTGCTGGGTGATACAGATGTGCTGCAGATGTGTGTGGTTGCACTGACGTTTGGGTTTTACTTCTACCACTGATTCTTTTCCAGGCAAAATGGTCTTTGGAAGAAAGCATTTACACAATTTTGAAACCTGTGGCAGAACACTCCCAGCTGCTGCTCTAAGCCCAGCAGAGTCAGTGGGAGACTGACTGTGGCAAGGCTACAGTTTCACCTTGGGAAGGGATGTGGACATTTCACTTTACCCATTCTGCCTTTTCAGTAGATGAGCCTTGCTTAATGATAAGAAGGTGCACAAGTCTCCAAAGCTTCCCCTTAACAAGGGAAAACAAAAGGGAAGCAGGCTTTGGGATGAAATATTAGAACAGCATCTGATGTGAAATTATTTGGGATCTCCTGTGTTCCCTGATCATTGCTGGATCTGGTATGAGCAGCTGGAGGCTGCTTCTGAAGGAGCAGTGGCAGCAGAGCAGCTGCATTGCTCAACAAGGACCGTCACCATTCAGTGCAATCGTTCTCCACCTCAAATCCAATTGCTCTCATGCCTAAAGCTCACACTGATTTTCAGTGCTTTAACTAGGGAAGAAATGTGCTCTGGTATGTAGGTTGCTTTCCCGTTTATTTACACTCTTTCCAAGTGGGAAGAAAGGAGGAAATAAAGGGAAAAAACAGCAGTGGAACAGCTTCAAATCTTTTACAGTCAAATGCACATGTAAATAGGAAAAGGTTAAGTCCAGCTTCTGCAGTTGAGCCCTGTTCAAAATACATGAGATATTCTTGATCTAGACATCTGGATCCAGAGGACATTGAAAGGAAACACTGAGCTGAACCAATGAGCCATGTGAATTTTAGCCCTTGTAAAATTCACTACAGTAATTTTCCATCTTTAAAGGTGATGGTGGCTTTGTTTTCCAATTTGGGTTTGGAGAAAAACAGAACACTGAATGCCATTGTCAGAACTGGGTGACACTTGACAAGAGCATAAAATAATTTTATTCCTGGGTAACTCTGACAAATGATTTGGCCTGGGCAATTTAACAAGGCCATAAGAGATTGGAATCACTACAGAATGATTTCATGGTCAGTGGGCTGGAGGCAGCTCTGTTTATTTCTGTCTAAGCTGTGGGTCATTAAGGATGTATGACAAAATACGTTCCAGGACTGAGGATTTGAGAAGCCTTAAGATGAAATGGTAGCAGCTGCTCATATCACAGACAAGGAAGAAGATCCTTTTGCCGGGAAATTAGAGAAGAATGTTACTGAAAGATGTATTTTCCCTGCATTTTAAATGTGTTGTGTACATTTCTGCATTGTTGCCAGCCTTGGCTGAGATTTAAATTTGCACTGCATGCTTTTACAGAGATATTCTTTGGTTTGCAAAAGTGCTTTTTAAAAGCTTTTCCGAAGCATGCTTTCAGTATGACTAACAGAAACACCTTTTAAAAGCAATAGCCACTTGGAAGTGACATTTCTAAGGAACATTTTCGCTTTCTTTGCCTTGTGCTGTTCAACCAGCACTAGCTGCAACTGTGAGGAGCAATAGACCCTCAGGGGACCACTTGCTGCTACTAACAGGCATTTTCCGTATGTAATTTTAGGAGGTCATCACACAAGAGGTCTCAGATCTGTTACTTATTGCTTCTCATCACTTGGATCCTCTGGAGCAGGTGCCCAATCCAGTATCTATTCATCATCCATAGAAGCCTGCTGCCATTCAGGCAAGGTAATATTTATCTTTTGCTTGATTTTGCTTTGCCTTTTCACACATCTCGTCCTCCTTTATCCTGACTTTGCTAACAGTTTCTTCAATTAACAAATATTTTTCTTTTGCTACAGCAAATACTTCCTCAAGCATGTGCAAAGCTGAGCATTTAGGAATATTTTGCTGAATCAGGAATTGTTTGCACAGTAATATCCCACAGTGTGTGTACAGACAGAAGGCTTGGGTGGGGAACACTCTTAGATGCTGCTATGGGAAAACTGTGAAAAGCTGACTTTTTACTTTGGGGCAAAAAGCTCCTTCTTTAACGTAGTTACTACTTTTCTCACAACTGAAAGTTGCCATGACAAAAGTTCTGCAAATGGGTCTCACAAGGCCCCTTTTGGAATAGTCATGTCCATCCTGTTTTCCACATTTCACAAAATAAGTTGAAAACTTTAGAAGGTCCAGAAAAGATCTCCAGGGTTACTTAGAAATATCTCTCAGTGTAATACATTTCACTCATCCAAGAGCCTCAAGACATATTTAGTTTACCTCTATCTGAAGTTAAAAGTTTTCTTGATCATACTTTACAAAGGTCTACCCAGGGAAACGTCAGGCAGCCTTTGGGAGCTCATGTTGGGAGCCAGTTGTTAGAAAATGAAACTGGACCAGGTCACTCTCCTAATGACGCACGAGACTTGTCAGGCTAATTAACTGTTTAGATAATTTATCTAGGGATATCACTGATCCTCACGTATTTGATTTATTGAAGCCTAAGTTGTGTGTCTTTCAAACACATAACACAAATAACAGTGATGAACTTCCAGAAGAGGGGTTATGAGATTGATTCTTTCACCTCTCTTAGGAGAGTGGTCAGCTCAGCACATCAAAACGGTCTCTCTGGCTACAATAACGCAGCTCTCATGTTTCCTCCATCAGGAATGTGGGCAAGTGGAAGATCTGTCTAGGGTGGGTTTTGTGTAAAGCTTAGTGACCTTACCACACCCCCATGAAACAAGAGTATCTTAGCTGCACTGCTGTCAGGCATACCTTTATTAAAAACATACCTTCTCATGGACACCTCTGCTCCCTCTCTCTGTCTGACATAAAATAATGCCTCTTACTCCATTACCTGCTCTCCTTGGGAAGACAATGCAAGATCCCACAGGAAAATTGAGAACATCTCCATTACACTGTTGTTTTCTGCAGGGGAGTCTCAGATGTTTGCTACTGACATTTGAAATGCTGTGTAAAACCAGGGCAGTAGAGCGTGGCCTTTTCATTCAGCCTTTAGTTTGAGAGGGGTCACTTTGTTATGGGTGTGGAGCTCGTGTATGGTTCTGCACAGCTGGATCTTTGGCAGAAATAGACGCTCCACTTCGACAGAAAGTTACTCACCATATGTTTAACACCCTAAGCATCAAATACAATATCTCGTCAGAAGCTTTGGCACTTACCTCAGGATTTGAATTATCACTTGGAAAACCAATGGAATCATGACCGCTGTATGTTGTGTAAGTTAGGAATCTTCAGGAAGTATGGAATCCGTTCTTCCTTTTTTTTTCTTTTCCTTGCAGCAGTGGGGACTGTTTTACATGTTTTGTTTTTCCAAAAGCTCCTCTTTTTTTCCTTATTTATCTCAATGAGCTCTTCTGTATCTTCACTGACAACTCTACTTTCCAGTTTCTGTCAGGTTCCAATTTTTTTGCTTAAAACATTTTCCAGCATGAAGTACCTTTTTTTTGCCTTAAGTCATCTCTGAGTGCTTTAATTTCTTTACCTATTCTCACAGCAAGTACAAAATGCACTCTTTTTGAAGAAGGGAAATGGAGCCCACAGAGATTAAATTATTAGCCCCAGTACATCTGTCACACAGCAGAAAATTGAGATCAGTTTAGATCTAAATCTAAGATTAGGTCCTCACCAGTTGAACAAATCACACCAGACAGTTAAGGTTCTGTGAGGTCCCACGCGGTCCTGGTATGGCACACGGCCTTGCCAGATGTTCAGCAAGAATCTTGCACCTGGAAACATAACTTGGGCTTTTAAAGATGCATTTACTGAGCTGGCATTCCCCTAGGGTGCAGGCATTTCAGGGCTTCCTGGTTATCCTTGCCTTTCTTCATGTATTGCAGTCCAGGTTGCTTTACACCGTGAGTTCACAGGACTTCCAAAGCTGGCAAGAAAGGCTTGCATCTGGCCCAAAAAGACCGGGAAAAACCGAAAAAGAATGAAATAAGGCCATTTCATTTCTCTATGCAAAAACGGGCAACAGAAAAGCAAAGTGCACATTCAAGCTCTCCAAGTGAGAAGACAATGACTAGAATTATAAAAGGAATTATCAGCAACAGCACACACCGAGATGCTCCCAAACCATCAGCTACGTGGTCTGACTCAAGATCAAACGCATTGATATTCAAACACAGGAGAGACTCCCATTTACATTCAACAGGGATGACACTTAGCAGCCCTTTTGCTGATGCTTTCAAAGGAGTGTTAGTTGAGATAAAAGAGTTATACTCTGGGACTTAAAGAGCAGCTATTACTGTAAGTAGAGAGCAGCCCGGGGCAGATAACAAAGGGCTGAAGACACGATGGACTGGCTGAGGCTGAGAGAAAGAAATACCTGCAACATGAAAGGAGACTTAAGTTTTCCTTTTGATCTTCTTTAGTAACCTTCAGTATAATTTTGTCTGTTTATGCACTCCAGCGACCTCCACTGATGTAATGTCTAAACGCCTGGCTGCTTTTCAGAGGTCCACTCTCAAAGTGCTGTTTTGAAGGAGGGAAGGACTGGCCCCACAGTTAAAAAGAGGCACTGAAAAGGAACAGGAAAGGTGATGTCATTTCCCTTAGAAGACACAGAGATGCTCAAGTCGCACAGGTTCATGTGACAGAGCCTGGCAGTGTAAGGAAGAGTGGTTTGTAGGGGATACTCAAGAGATAGGATTTACCGAGAAGTCTGATACACCCTAGTGAGATGGTGATGAATGAAGAGAGAGCACAGATAGGAAATATGTGATCTTGAGAAATATATGCATGCCACCCATGATCCCTGGCTGCGCTAAGATCTTGTTTCACATGCTCTTGGTTCATACAGGTCCCTTAATACTGTAAACCTCCTTTCAGACCCTAAAATCCTTAGAGATAAAGCTGCTTCTTAGATGTTGAAGATATAAACTTACAAGTGACCTGAAGAAAGTAGAAAGCCTCACGGGTTCACATATTCTGGCACGGAGACCCATATGCTGGCCCTTCAGTCAGTAGCTTCTCCTCTAGCAAATCCACTGTGCAGAGCAAGGAGGATTAAACACAGTTCTGCATCTTTCAAAACCCAGACGGTTTTCAAGAGAAATTATCTGTCACTCTAATCCCTGCAGCTCTGTTTATCTCTGATCAAAAAGGGGAGTGCCAAATTGGCATACTGATTCATGCACCAAAAAAAGAGCGTGCCTATAAGCACAGATCATGATTTGCATACTTATTAGCCTTGACTGCCAGGGAACATTCTGGTTCCTTTGTAAGCACAGAAACAGTAAAAATATGCTAATAGCGGCATATCAAATTTGGGCTTTAGCCAATCTGTCAATATTGAAATTACTTGCCTGTAATATAGTGGGTAAACAACTCGTTGTATAGGATGATCCGAGGCATGATTTGAACTTGTTGAAATTTAGTCATTTTGTGCCTGAAAAACTCACAGATCAGCAAGCGAAACATAAGCATACACGCAAGACAGATGTCACACTGACTTTCTATTCTCTTATCTCTTTGCTGCCTTCTTGTCTGCTTTGGGAAGTGGCTCATTCAAGAGTCTGGGGGTGGGGTGATTTCCAGAGAGAATCACTTAAATCACTGTCAGTGTATGTCCTCCATATAGACCCCACTTCTTCTCCTCCATGTGCAATGAAGACGAAATGTCTCCTGACATAAACTTGATATAAACCCAAGTCATTCTTTTCTTACCACAGACAAATAAAGCTTTTCCCACAGCAGTGATCATCAAAACTCATCAAAAGTTAATGATCTTTCCTTAACTCTCCAGAGCTCTACCATCTCTGAAATCAGCAGAAAAAAAGGAACTACAAGGTTACCAGCTGAAGCCACAGTGGGTCTATGCTACCTTAGCCTTATCTTCTGGTTTCTCTCTGTCTTTATGGAGCAAGAAGTTCCTTTTCTTCATCTCTGCTATTTACTCTTTCACTCCATTTTTGTTTTTCAGTTATCTGGCATAGTCTGTGCTAATTGTCCACAGTTGGTTTCTCTTTCTTCGAGGGCTGTTCCAGATAGAAGGAAGAAAGATGATGGTGTAGTTAACGAAATATTTTTGGCCCGACTCTCTTTATTCTCAAAGAATGGGACTGAAAGTTCTGTTTCTCTAAGCAGAGCTAAAAATAAAACCAGAAAAACAATAATAATAAAAAAAAATACTCAGAAAGACTTCATGATGTTCCAAGACTCCGTTAAGATCTTTCGCGTATCTTTACACCCACTTCTCCTCTAACCCTTGTGAGACAGACCAAAATCTCCCAGTCCCAGCTCTGCAGACCAGGAAAGCCCTTGAATTAGAGGCACCACTCCGGAGCTTGCCATGGAGCCAAGTTACTTGGGCAGCATCTTGCACTCATTCCAGCTGTTTCACTCTAAGGAAGAACTTCATTGATCACTCAGTGACCCAGAGATGAGAGTGCCACTGACTTGAAAATAAACTTTTCCGAGCTCTTGGTCTGCTGAGTAGCCGTATCTGGGTCCTACATGCAAAACCAAGGAGGGGAATCACAGGATAAGGTAAGCAGGATGCATTAAGTGGAGAAGCTGGTTGGCAGGCAGAAAGCATTACCCTTCACAGTGTAAATGTCAAAAGTCAAGGACACAAAGAAGCATCTGGAAGGGGAAAGGGAGGTCAGTGTTGACAGAAGAACAACATCTCAGCAATCCCATCCCTGCTCTAAAGAGCTGCACACATCCACATCCAGACACAGCAATGTATGTCACCTTCTTTTCAAGGAGAAATGGGTGTTTGCCAGTGAGACAACCATCCAGGTGACAAAGAGAAGCACATCCTGCAAGGAATCCCTGCTTTGAATACGAGATCCACAGTATCTAATGTGAACACCTCAACATCTGGGATCCAGTCACTGACTGAAAAATCTCAGAGCTAAAAACAGTGTTTCCAGCCTTAGTAGCTGCAAAGAGAAGCATGGAAATGTGTCCTCTCGAAACCTGAAAAGAATGAAATAATCCGGTTTCAAACCCCATGTAAAATCTGTTGTTTGAGGCCCTCCATATGTTGTGTTCTGAATCAACCCAGTTTTAAAGACCATCCACCAAGTTTTCCAACTTATATTTGTGCACAATCTCCATTCATTTATATGCCAGAGGGAAAGAGCCTTGTTCTCTCTGCTTCTTCCCAGGGGGTGATTCTAAGTTTCACAGCCAAGGATGAAAAGTAAATTAACAGGATATTCTATGATTTGCCACAAAAAAGGCAGTGTGCTGATATCTGAAGCACAGCAGGCCCTCCGTGTTCTTCACAGAGATAACTAGGTGGGGTATCTCACATAGCACAGGGTGGTAATTGTAGAGAAAAGTTAACTTGCTAATAGCAATCACTTTATCTTGTTTGTCAGTGATTAGTTATGTAAATTTGTTCTCCCCTTCAATTCCACACCAGTGCATCAAGGTGACATGCCACATGTGCATAATTACTGCCAGTGTTATTTCCAGACCTTGATCTACAAAATGCAAAGTGCCACTTATTAGAAAGTCCACACAATCAAAGAGGCTTCTTTCATTTCTCTACACATGTTTGCTGTTCTCTTTTGATAGGCACAGCATGCAGGAAGCCAGTGGGAAGCAAACGCAGCATTCACAACGTGGCTTCTCCTTTGTTAATTAACTAAGTCAGGTGCATAATATCGCCTGTGTAACTCCTTGAGAGTCCAGGACATTGCTGCTCTTACAACACAGGGAAATGCTGCTTTATCCAAGTCTGTGAGACAATAAACACTAAAAGGGATGATGAAAAATTGTATTTATTTATTCATTGTTTATACGGCTCCACGGCACTTCACAGGCAAATGATAGGAGAATCTCAACACCCAAGGAATTCATAATCTACACAGGCCAGATTCAAGCTGTGTCACTCTTTACTCCATGTCACCCCTTTGAGTCTGGGTCGATTCAAAGAAGTAACAGCATCAGGATCTGGCTTTAATTAAAGAAAACTTTAGAGACTAATAACCAGGATTAAATAAAAATGCTGTCGCCTCAGCCCTAACTCATTTAAACAGGAATGAAAAAAAAACAAAAACCAGAAAGCAAAATCACCAAAGAGCTTTCAGCTGCAGCCATGATTTTAGTTCTTGATATGCAGAGTCGTCATGGCTGGGACCGACTTGCAGAGTCAGACAGTCACTTCAGTGCCCACCATGTCTAGCTGTAATAAAACTGAGCTGCTAATGACTTAAAAGCTCCAGTTAGCATACATTTCTGAAGAAATGCATGTCATTTGCTGATACTCAGTAACAGAAGTGAGAATCCTATCCAGCTCAGAGAAAGAGATGGATTTCATCCCAAACCATTCTTGTGTTCGCTCTCCAGACCTTTGTCTCATCGTGTACCACCAGCTCCTACTTCCAGAATCCAGGGACAAGGCAATAGCAGTCCCTGCTCTTCCCTGTTCCAACAACCCACCAGAGACACCATGCTTGACCCCGTGCAGCAAGGTTTGCCAGTGGGAACACAGTCTCCACGGCAAGCAGTGGGATGAGGTGCTGGAGACCAGCAGCAGCTGCTCCTGTGTTATGCAAGGACCCAAATTCCAGCTGGGATCTGCTTGTACAAGTCAAGCAGGAGAAGGCAGCTGAACCCATAGGGCTGGGACTGCCTTGATTGGACCAAGTTCAACAGGACATCTGTTTCAAGCCAGAAAGAGGTTCTTTGGAAAAGTTGCCCAACACTAGGATTGTTTAATCAAAGCAGTTCACCCCAGTGGTACATGTGGCTGCTGGGGAGGTCCATTCTAATTTGATTTTAAAAATTGTGTGTGCCAAGAGGATCAGAGATCAGCGCCACACCACACTGCAGTGTTAGAAAGGAAGAAAAATTAGTGTGATAACAATAATATTGCATTGGTCTAAGCACAAATGCAGCCTCACAAACCAAGTGACCTTACTTGAAAAAGGGTTAAGGATAGAGACAGGACAGAGCCAGGGGAAGGGGTGATAGGTTTCTTTCAGAAAACACAGGGTGTGGTGTGTCCTGGAGCAGTCAGTCCAGGGCATGCTGGAGTCTCTTAGTGCTGTAATTTGCCAAAAAACACTGAAGAGAAAGTAAATTGCTATTTATTGAAGGAGGCAAATGAGGCGTGGTGCAGCTGACTGACCCCCCATTAGTGATATCACCTGGCTAGGAAGGATCCAAAGGTAAGATATTAAAGTGTTTTGCTAAAACAAATATACAGGGCCGTGTGGCTTCTGGCTGCACAGTAAAGTACTCAGTTTGGTGCTGGGAGGGACAACAGGCTGGTACCTAGTGAAATGAACGCTTCATTATAACAATGAAAATAAAGCTTCCTTTCCGATAGGAGAGGACCCTGTTGTGTCCAGTTTCACAACTTTTGGCTGGTTAATCTCTGTTGGACTCTCTGAGCTTTGTGATCTTTTCTGTAAGTACAAAGCCACACCCACAGTGTCCCGCTTTCCCTGGTAATGGCAGCAGAAGAGCATTTCTCCTTCCCAAGCAGTCCTGCAGCAGCCCCAGAGCATCTGCTCTATTCTGGGCCAAAGCAAGAGGCTGCTGCCCTCTCAGCCCAGCCCAGGCAATGCTCAGCAGTGCCTGGCCACATGTCCTCCCCTCAGATGCTATTTTGGGGCCTGCCATAATAGCTGCCTTTACCCACTTCTCGCTCTCTGTGGTCAGCCTCATGCTGAGGGTGTTTGTCAGCCCTGAAGCATCAAAGTATTCCCCGTTTCCTCTGGAGCTGGAAGGAAAGGACAGAAAATCTGGCCCAGCCTTTGTGATGCAGCTTTTAAATGTGCAGGAACCTCACACATCCCAAATTTTTCACAGTCTGTGGTGAGGCCTGGTTCTGCTCTCAGGCAATCCTGTTGTCCCTTTGAAGCCGATGCACTGGCTCCAGATTCACACTGGCATGAGATGCTTCTGGGTAAAAACAAAGGGAAAGCGCTGCAAGGTGTTCCACAAGACAGTTTAATCTGAGCATCTCAATGAAAAGAAATCCCATGCCAGGCAAAATCCAGTAATGCTGGGGCAAAGCACTTGGCTCCCCACAGCTCTGCCCCAGCTGGGCAGATGCAGCATCTTGAGCAGTGTGTGAACATCAGTGGAGAAAAGCATCCCCCTCTCTTTTCCTCTTTAGCTGCTCTGCCAGCATCCCCCCTCTCTAGAGCTGTGAGCTGGAGGAGAAGGAGGCTGTCCCTGTCAGGAGCTGCAGGGATGGGGGAGTGCAGGGCAGGAGGGCAGGGATTGTGTAGGCAGCTCTTGACCCCATGCTCTGCCTCTATTTTCCTGAGCAGGGAACTGGGGAATGGAGGGCAAGGAGCAAATGGGACTGAGGCCAAAGGCTTCAGCGAAGGAGTTGCCTTCCTCTTACAGACCAATTCAATTAGAAACACCTTTATGGAGACCCATTTCATAGCTCCCACTCAGCCAGGCAGGACTAAAGGGCACACGGGACTTGCTGCCACATTACAAGTCAGGGGTCTTCACCCTGGTCCCCAGCAGTTCTCCAGGCAAAAGCAAGAAAAAAATGCCAAATAAATGGGCTGCTGCTAAAGGGCAGGTTTAATAACTCATCTGAAGAGACAGCAAACCTTTGCTCTGACCTGGCACACCTTCTAACCTCAGTTCTACTCTGTCCTTAATAACAGAACTAATTGAAATATCAGGAGATGATCAGAGCTCTGACAGATAACAGTAAAAACGCCCCTGCTTTTAGACGCTAATTTCTCCTGCCCCTGTGTGCATCAGCAAAGAAATACATACATGTTTGTGAGCTTTGGAGAGTGTATGCTTTTCCCTGTTTAAAGCCCTGCAGAGATACGCCCGTCAATATGAGGAATGCCTTGGAGAAATGGGGATTTTTTGCCTTTTGAATATATTCTTGCGTTTTTCCCAAAAGATCTTATTAGGCCTTAACATAAAAAAACCCTGAAAAACCTCCAAAACAAAACAACAAAACAAATGCTAAACATCTTAAGGTTGTTTGATAGCAAGCAAAGACATGCAAGAGCTGAGGAAACTGTCTTGTCCAAACTTTTTTCACCCTTTTCCAGACAAATGGCTTCCTTGTACTCTGCACAGTGCTTGCAGACGAAGTTGCAGTATTATTAGTAAGGTTTATTATAGCATCTCGCCCTGAATGGCAGCAGCAGAGGAATCCCCACTGGGTGACCCGGGGTGCAGATGAGTGTAGGAGCTGTGTGATTCATTGTACGCAGCTCAGTGTGAAATATTCACAGCAAACTGTTTGGCTGGGGAAGAGCTGGGCCTCTTTCTGTCTTAGGGCAGCTAAGACAGAAAGCCTTTGATCTACCTGGCATTTCCCAGGCTTGAATTGTGCTTCATGACCCTGTTTCCCAAACACATTTTTACCTTTTAGAAGTGCGTGTACAGTGAGCCTGCCTAACACCCCAACCTTTCAACTGAAGTGCTTAAAAGGGAAGATAGGTCAGGTAGTGCTATTCCTGTTCCTCAGCTACGCAATCAAGTACTTCTAGGACATGGAGTACAGAGAATAATGGAACCATAGAATGGTTTGAGTTGGAAGGGGCCTTTAAGGTCATTTCATTGCACCCCCTGCCACGGGCAGGGACACCTCCACCAGACCACATTGCTCAAAGCCTTGTCCAACCTGGCTTCGAACACTCCCAGGGATGGGACATCCACAGCTTCTCTGGGCCACATCTGCAGCATTCATTCACATGAATAAATTTTCAAATAATTTTCTGACAATATTAAATTTTTTCCCTTTGTTGTGTCTTCAGGAGTGATTTCAAAGTGGGTTGACTGTACTTCTCTGACAGAGCTTGCACCAAATCTGCTGCATTCACTCAGAGCATTCACTCAGTCAGTCATTTCATTGCTTAAAAAGTCAGTGATTACTGATCACTAAGTCGATGTATCATTGGACTCTAATTGTTATCACTTCAGTTTAAAAACAGAAGGCCCAGGTGAGGGTAGACAGCAATCTGACCAGTCTTGTCGAGGTGCCTCTGAGTATGCCGCAAGAACGAGCTTTAAGCACCTGTGAAATCTTTGTGTCAAAACAGACAGCGTTTGGTTTTAGTACGACAGGTACTTCCAGAGAACAGCAGCAAGAAGGAAGGATTTTCAAGATCCGATTTTGATCTCACTGGCACTAGTTCCAGAGTTAGCTTCTCAGTCCTCTTCTGGCAACAAGAACCTTTCCAAGGGAATTGTGTGCACTTCAGAGCTGATCCTAAAACATGTCTGAAGAATGGAGCACAGGTAGAAATTACCAGTAAGAGAGGGGAAAGGAAAATAGAAAGGACCACATTTGAAGAAAAGTGTAACAAAGCAAAAAAATATAATGGAAAGGAAGGTCTTTCCAAAGTCCTGCCTTTCACAAAGCTGATCCGGGAAAGGTTATCAGAGGTTGGAGAAAAACAGATTATTACAGCCACCCATGCAAGGCAAGGCCTGTGAGGGGTGCACACACCAGTTTGAGAGGATCTGTGCCTACACTGTGTGTTGTCTGTAAGGAATTAAGAGAGGTCTGGGAGTCACTGGTGCTTTATCACTTTGGTTGAGGTGATTGGAACCTGCCCAGGAGCTCACAGGCTGGCTGGAAGGAGGGAAGAAAGAAAACCTGTAGCAGAGTAGTTGAGGGAAGGATCTCAGCCAGTTGTGAACCAGAACACAGTGATTATGTGGATGATTATGATTAGATTTATTGCCAGTACAGTATTTAACTACTGCCATTGAAATGCGTAAATAACAACTCTATTATCTATTACAATGGATTGTTATACAATCAGGTCATGGTGCTTTCTGTTGAGTCTTGATCTTCAGTAAGACCTCCTTGTTCTCTGAACTTCCCAGAGAAATCCTGGTGCCCTTAGTCTCACATTAGGCTAATATCTTTGTCTAAAAGGTTCTAATATAAGCAGGTTTGGCTAGAAAAACACATGCTTGCAGTCTTTGCCCTTGCAGAATTCACAATTACAAAGCACCTATGGAGCTACTTTAGAATTTTATCTTTGTGTTTGACCAGATCTTTGCATTTTTACTCAGTGGTATATGCTGTGGGAGGGAGGGTGGAGTGGGATGGGATCCACCCCAAAGCTGTCTGCAGCCTTGTGAGACCAGTTTGCCCAGCTGACCCAGTCTCCAGCAGCATTTTATCCCCTTTTACAGGCCAGTATGCACCCAAGTCAATCACAAACAGCTCAACTTCCCCTCCTCTGGAATTCATTAATTATGTGAGCATCCTGACACTTCCTCCTCCAGTAACCACTTGGTGCTCTTACCTTAGGACAAACCACATGGCCCATCAGAGACTTTGGAAAGGAAGAAGAGTGTGTGTGTGTGTGGTGTGTGTAGGGGGAAACATGCATGAGAAGAAAGATTTGACTGTTTCACTGCCATCATAGTATCTCAGAAGACAAGACGAGGAAAGTAGGCTGGATGTAAGTGGGACAAGGTGTCGGTGATGTGGGGTGGTACCTGTCCACTGAGGGCTTTTTGTGTCACTGATAATTTCAGGCTTTAAGGTGAAAGAATAAAGAAAATGTTTGCTTAGCACGGGACTGCCCTCTTTGTAATGGCTTCTGTTTAAGTGACTCCTCTGCTTCCTGCCACCTGTGATAGGAAAGGATGCACCAAGGCTTGTGAAGTAACACTACCGCATCCTAAGAAACACTAGGGGCAAGCCTAGGGGCGCTAATGATTAAGAAATACACTCCTCAACTCACATACAACCACCTATCAGCACCCACTGCAATGTTCTGAAAACACAGCACAGCATCCTGGAGACATTTAGTCTGTGGAAGGACCCTTCTCCTAAAGCGGCCTTATCTGTATCAGCCCAGGGGGCAAAATTTTGGGGTCCTAGAGATGCTCTTGAGCAGGTTCTGCACTTCCTCCTGATCACAGTGTACTCAAGATGTATGGACCAGACTCTTGCTGGCTCTGTGACAGACACCAGCAGGAAAAATGCCACACCCACCACACTCCTTTCCTTTATGGAGAAATGGATGCGTAGCTTGCCCATAATTTCCACGTAGGCAGTTTAGTCATTGCAGCAGTTGTTTTCCTCTTCTATCAGGTAAGAACACATAAAATTAGTTATATTTCCTCATACTAAAAATCATTAAAGAATGAGACCAAAGCAAGAATAATATCCTGATGGCAGAGGAGAACCCCCAGACAGTCCTTTCCTTTTCTCTGTGACCTCCCTGTCTGCTGTACTGCAAATACTTGTCTTAGGTTGAAGTGCTCTGTTTCCTTCCTAAAATCTCTTTCTTGTGCTAGTAATCAGGACAATATAAAATGTTCCTTTTAGACCATCTGGAAGCCACAGGAAACATCAATTAACTGCATACATTTGAATCATAAGTACATTAGGCTAGAAATTTCTATATATTCTAAAAATGAAATCCTATAAAGATTTTAAGCCGTGCAATATTTAATTAAGTGTTGGCCCCAGAGTGTGGGGAGCAGAATTATGTCCCTGGGCCATGGAGCAGGGTTTGCCACAAACCCACACAAGCCAGTCCCCATCAGCAGTGCAGCTATAAAGTTTCTTTCACATAGTGAGCTCCCTGTCTAGCTGGCGCAGCCACATCACAAGCATTTCATTTATAGCCTCTTTTGAAATGCAGACCATTTTTTTGGATGTCTCCAGCTGAGCTGCTGAAAAATAAAGGAAGTGTGCTCCCTACTGTCTGGAAAAGCTCTCAGTGGAGCCTGCCAGTTTGATTCAAGCACACTGGCCTAAAGTACCAGCAACAGTTTAAAACTTAAGCCAAGCCCTTTCTGTGTACACCTGCAACATGTGAGGATGTCTGTGTGCATCAGAGCCCAGCTCTCAGCTGCAGCCAGCCCAGCCTCCAGCCAGCAGCAGCCCTTGGGCTGCCTCATGTTGCAGTGGGAAGATGAAGAAGAAGGAAGTATGCCATTCCCACCCTTCCTGTGGGGAGCACTGGCTTTAGCTCTGCTTGGTGACCTCGAGCAAGTCGCTGCGCCTCGCTTTGCCCTTCCCTGTGGCCAAAGCAGGATTTGAATGCTGTTACTTGAGCACAATTCCGTGATCACTCCTGGAGCTCTGACTGTGAGCTGGCTGCTCTAAGAGCAAAGAGATTTCCCTGCCAGCCAGGGCAGCACAGGACCCAGCACACGAGTTACTGGTTGCAGCATTCCCTGGCTCTCTGGAGAGCGGGAGGCAGCTGCAAGCAAAGGGCTGACCACTCCACCACCACTTCCTCAGCAAAGCCTTCAGAGCTCTGCTCTGTGCAATGAAATGGATAATGAAAAGACACTAAAGTGGAGACTGCATTTGCTGTGTTCTGCCCAATTCACCTGACACTGCCCTGTTCAAAAGCGGGGTGAAAAGTCACCCCTGTTTGGGTTTCATTTCGCTTGGGAGCATGCCACAGAAAACTCAAACTACTGTTATGGAAACTGTGTGGTGGAGAAGGAGCTGGCTAAGGGGACGTGGCAATAGCTGACTTTAAGGTGAGAAATATCATGTCAGAGAATAGTTGTTAATGGAGATCATCAGAAGTGATAATGACTAAACTTTGCATTAGTGAACTGAAAAAAATATTAAGGGCATTATTAATGGCATCTGTTGATGCCACAAAGGTAAGAGGCATCATCCATGAAGAAAAGAATTAGGGATGCAGTATGAGAAAAACTGAGTGAGTTTAAGGAACTGGAGTGTTAATAAAAATACTACGGAATTCACAGTATATAATTCACAGTACAATGTTCAGGGTCTCGCAATAAGGAACTGATGACAAAACCTTTTCTTATAAGCTGGGAACTCTTCTGTTAGAATTGAGTGAAGCGGATAAAGACCTGTGCATATGAGGTTATTATGGGATGATTACATGCTGCCAATGTGATGTAGCTGTGTAAAAAGAAAATGTGGTCTTAAGCGGTGTCAGGAGAGACACTGACTGTTGTACAAACTGACAGTAAAACGTCACCCCTGTGGTATGCAGCAGACCCTGATGGAGACAGATGAACTGCGCCGGGAAAGAGGCAGCGACCGAGGGGGAGGAAAGTGCGTTCTAAAGGGAGGCTCTGAGCATTTTCCCTCGCACAGCCTGGTGCAATGACGGCAGTGCGGCTCTATCTGCACATAACCCAGGCTCCCCACACCAGCAGCGGAGAGCACCTATTTAGGTCCACGCACAATGTTGTTCCGAGGGAGAACGGGTGCAAAACCAGTATTAAGTGAAGCTGGAAGTCAGGGGGTCAGAGCTCTGGGATGAACGGCTCCCGTAGAGGCATCCGTGGCAGCAGGAGAGGAAAGGCGGTGCTGCAGTGCCATCGTCTGTCCCTTTGCAGCATTGCGGGGACCTCGGGAGCAGCATCGGCGCTGCGAGGATCAGACGGGACTCCTTACGCGATCGGTTAAGAAAGAATTCGTGTGTGCTGTGTTTTGTACCAAAGCAAGGCAGCCGGTCCTCACTCTCACCTGGAAGCGCAGCTGGATGTGCAGGTGTCCCAGGAGGACACGCAGAGGGGACAGAGGACAACACAAGAGGGACGCTTCCAGCTGGCCTCTGCTAACAGCTGGAAGAATCTGTATCACGTTCTCAGTGAAATGGGCAGAGAAAAACAAGAGCAAAATACCTACAACCTCTGCAAGGAAAACGGGGAAGTGGAAGTGGAAGAGGAAAGGAAAGGAAAGGAAAGGAAAGGAAAGGAAAGGAAAGGAAAGGAAAGGAAAGGAAAGGAAAGGAAAAGGAAAAGGAAAAGGAAAAGGAAAAGGAAAAGGAAAAGGAAAAGGAAAAGGAAAAGGAAAAGGAAAAGGAAAAGGAAAAGGAAAAGGAAAAGGAAAAGGAAAAGGAAAAGGAAAAGGAAAAGGAAAAGGAAAAGGAAAAGGAAAAGGAAAAGGAAAAGGAAAAGGAAAAGGAAAAGGAAAAGGAAAAGGAAAAGGAAAAGGAAAAGGAAAAGGAAAAGGAAAAGGAAAAGGAAAAGGAAAAGGAAAAGGAAAAGGAAAAGGAAAAGGAAAAGGAAAAGGAAAAGGAAAAGGAAAAGGAAAAGGAAAAGGAAAAGGAAAAGGAAAAGGAAAAGGAAAAGGAAAAGGAAAAGGAAAAGGAAAAGGAAAAGGAAAAGGAAAAGGAAAAGGAAAAGGAAAAGGAAAAGGAAAAGGAAAAGGAAAAGGAAAAGGAAAAGGAAAAGGAAAAGGAAAAGGAAAAGGAAAAGGAAAAGGAAAAGGAAAAGGAAAAGGAAAAGGAAAAGGAAAAGGAAAAGGAAAAGGAAAAGGAAAAGGAAAAGGAAAAGGAAAAGGAAAAGGAAAAGGAAAAGGAAAAGGAAAAGGAAAAGGAAAAGGAAAAGGAAAAGGAAAAGGAAAAGGAAAAGGAAAAGGAAAAGGAAAAGGAAAAGGAAAAGGAAAAGGAGGAGTGAATAAGCCCAACTCAGTTCCTATCTCTAACATCAACTTCACCAAGCAGTGTCTGAGCTGACTGGTTTGCAGCAGACCCTCACACACCAGACTGTGTCACCTTTTGCTCTGATAGTGGGGATAGCACAGAACCAGTGTCTTTCCGCCACTCATCCCTTTGGTTGTTATCTTACACGAGGCTTCATGTTAAAGAAAAACTGCAAACATTTTCACTTGAAGTACATGCTTTGGCTCATTAATCCTCAACAGTATTGATTTTCTGTCGTTTTTTTTTCAGTTAATTGTTCCAAATGGAGAGGAGCTGCCAAGGCTGCAGTGCTGATACATATCCCCCCAACCACACACTTCAGGAGAGGATGGAAGGTCCATTTTTTAGCTGCTAAGTGTAGCTGTAACAGAACTCATAACCAGCTGTCTCTTGCATTTGCAAATGTTTTTCAGTGTAGGTTGATGTTGGGCCCTGCCAGCATCTGCAGCAGTGCTGCCAGCAGCTTATTAACAGGCCAATTGCCAATTGCTCAACACTGTCATATTACACCAGAGCCTAACAGTCTCTGCAGTCAGAGCATCCATTTTCAACATCCTTTGCACATATTTATTATATTTTCTGCTTATAAAGTGCCCTGCTACTCCTCTTTTAAATACTCCATCAACCATTTGGTGAAGAAAAGCATTAAGAATAAAGAGAACTGTCACTCAGTACCACATTTCTGAAAGCAAACCCGTATGTGATGGATCCTTACTTAGCACTGTCACCAAGTTGGTGTGACAGGAGTGCCCATCCCAGGAAGAGCTTTCTGGAGTGTGCCAGGCGAGGAGATCAAACCCCCTGAGACCCCAGGTCCTGTCACACTGCTACAGCACTGACAGCACCAGGAAAGATGAAGTGGAGGAGTGGGGGAATATGTTTGTTTTTGCAACTCCTTGCAAAAATCATTGGAAGCCTGGAATGCAAAAAAGCTCCCAACAGCATGCAGGACCAGGCCAAAAAAGGCTGGTGTGTGAGGCTGTCCTGCAGTGAGCAGTTAGCTGGCAGGAGCAGTGGCAGTGCTGGGACACATCAGGATGCTTTTGGTACCTTCAGTGCCTAGCCCACACTGCAGCTGGTGAGTGAGAGCTGTTTTTCAGAGCAGAAGTGCTGTCCAGCAAGTCTGCAGGAGAGAAGGAACAGCATTTCTCAGCTTTTGCTCTGCGTTCATGGCCGGGGTTCGTGTTGGAAGTTCCTGTCTCCCTCTGAGCACAGCCAGTGCCTCTACTCCTGCCTGTCCACCACCCCTGATACTGCTCCTCCTGACCTCTGCAGCCCCTCCTGCCCTGCCCACTGGGACAAACACTGCACAAGCTCCTGGGCAGAGTTGTGGTGCTCATGTCAAAAAGTGACATTTGGAAAAAAAACCACCCACAAAACCAAAGACCCCATGAAGCAGCCACCTCATGCTGACAGCACTAAACTCCCTGAGTGTGAGAGGACGCCCAGGTCTCTCAGTGTGTCATCACAGCATGGCACCCTTAATGCCAAACCCCCATCTCTGCGGGATCATCCCATGGCACCATGCCCATCTCTGCACCGTGAGGGGAGGGAGAACAGCTCTGGTGACCTGAGGGAAGGAAGGCCTGGATGTGTCCAGGAGAACAGCCCTGATGACCTGACAGGAGGGAGGGCTCCATGTCTCCAGAAGAAGCACGTGCCTCCCTTAGACATTAATTAAACATTGCCTCCTGTGCTGTATGCCACAGATAATTGCCCTTAATTTCACATGCTTATGCAAAGGAGAAGCAATAACTCCAGTGCCTTTGTTACCTGCCAAGGGCCTCATTACTGTCAGGGGATGCAGCCCTGGACTGGTGGCTGTGCTGCACCATGGCACTACACCCTGATGGGCCCCACTCTGCACACCCTCCCCTTTCCCCAGGGCTGTTGGGGGCCTGTGGGGGCTGACGGTGTCAAATCATCCCCCACAGGGGCCCTGAGCTCCTACTGGGACATCAGCCTTGGAAAGAAGGCGAGGATTTGCTAGCAGGGCTCTGTCTGGAGCCACCAGTGTCGGAGTGGGATGGTTTCAGTCAGTGAGCAGAGAGCTTTCTCCAAAGCATCCAAACAGAACCACTTGTGGTGGTGAGGGGAAGAGGGCTGTAGGACATCCCTTCCAAGGATGTGTGCCAAGTCCACAGGGAAAGGGCTCCACACATTTGTTCACGGTGTTGAAGGTGTAAGAGACCACACAGCGACCCCCTTATCTCACCTGAGTGAAAACACCTCACAGACGTGGATCTAAGACATCAGCACTGCTGCGTACACCTCACCCTTCTGGGTCCCACCTAAGAGGGTTTATACACTCCAGCAAAACCAGAAATGAGACGAATTCAGATTATCCTCACTCCTTAAATCCTTTTCTCCATCTTTTACTCACTTTTTACACCCAACCATCTGCTCCATCCTACCAGGCATTGCTGTTGATCCCTTCCCCTCACAGCAGGCCCATGCTCTCTTCCAGCTCTTACTGCTTTGCCTGTTAATCTGCTTTCTCTTCCCCCACCTCTTCATCCATGACAGTTCATGTCATGACAGCCATGAACAAAATGTGTGAACCTTGAATTATGCTCTAGCCTCAGAATGGGTCAGGAAACAGAGAGGTGGTTTTCTCAAGCTTAGTTTCTCTGCCTGAGCTAGAACAACCATTCATTATTATACTCCTGGCTGATCTGAATGACATCTCAAGCATACAGAGATCCTTCCCTGGAGACTCTCCTACTCTCCTCTTGCTTGTGATAGCTTGGGAAGTTCCTGAGCCAGAGGTGGCTTCTTTGTAATAGGACTAATTTACCAGGGACTGTCACTTACTTGCTAAGGCTGTGAGAGAGGGGGCAAAGAGGTTAAAAATACGGTTAAATACTCTTTAATAGGATTTTTTATTTGTTTTCTGAAGGTGTATCATGTTATGCATGTAAGGAGATAATTGGGTCTTACCTGCCACAGATAACAGTGCAAAAATCTCAATCACAAAAATCAGAGCAAGGTGAAATACACAGAAACTGGCAACCAGACATGCTTACTACAGAAGGGATCCAGTAGTGCAATATCTGGTCAAAGGACTGGGATCTTTCTGCAGCCCGTGTTTACAGCTCAGCCCAAGTTGCTGAAATCTGTGGCTGTGATCCAACAAAGCACATATTTATCTCTCAGCATGTGAGTAATCCCATTCACTTCATTTGTACCACTTACGTACTTCAAGATAAACAAATATTTGTGTGACTTGTTGGATGTGACTCTCACTGAGCCAGAAGGAAAAAGAGAGAGGTGATTATGCAGTTCCATGGGGAAGAATGTTTTGAGATGTTTTTCTGTTCTTCATTCTTGCAAAGGATGCTGTACAAATTAGAAGCCCAGTAAATGCTCAGCTAGTGTTCGTAGTTACTGCCACTGAGTCTGTTTTGGCTGATAGCGACAGGAGTCTTCAGGGATTGCCTTTTTTTAAAATAAATGTTTGCAGTGTTATGTTTCTTTTAGTTAAATAGATCTCAAGACTGGCAGAAGTCTTCATGGGTGCTTTTCATAGTGTTCTGTCACTCCTATAATTAAGACCCCTTCTTGATCTCTGTAAGAGCGTGCTGAGCTGGTCCTTGCAAAATGAGGATTTTTTAATGCATTAATATAGGTGCCAGTGTTCACACAGCTGTAGCTGGAGTGTGTGTGCTTATGCAGATAAGTATTTTGAGCTGGGAGAAGCCTCTGTTGGCTGCACACTTGATCTCCCTGCTGAAATGAGTGACGTGAAGTGCTGTGAGACACATTATTCCCATTCTTGCCCCAGGCTGAGCTTGCCAATGCTCGCATTGCAGGGAGACCACTTGACCATCTCCACTTACGACGTGCACACAAAATACAGTTCATGATTTTACTACGGAGTGTGTGATTTTCCTCCATGGGTCAGCCTATCATCTTTCATAAATTCCAAAAACCCCTTCTGGGCAGCAGCCAAAATAAGGACTGCTGGGGAATCTGATATTTGTTTCATGTTTTTATCAGGAGGAGTCAAGCAGTGATAGATCTCCTATCACTTCACTCAAGTTTCTTGCTCTAGGTTATGGGATAAGAAGTCAGTTGCTCCGAACAAGGTTGTGTAAACTTGTAGAAGACAGTAAACTCAGAACACACCAGAATATAAAGAGTTATTAAAAGTCTCCTTTCTCAATTGGTCTTTGTGCTTAAAACTGAACATTATCTCTTTTACTTTCCCATTTTCTTATTCCAGGGAAAACAAAAAAATACATAAAACCAGATTTTAATATATTTTGTATTCACTTTGTGTGACAGAGTTCATTGTAGGAGCTTGTTGGGATCTCCTGACTTCTGTTTCTTCTGGAAAGGCTCTTTACACTCTTTGCAATTTGCAATTTAGTGTTTCTGCATAGCTACATCATTTCTTGGTGTTTGCCCTAAAGACCAAGGAAGAATGCAAGACAGCTATATCCTGATAATAGCTTTGCCATCTACTGCAGCTGCAGCTGGCATAATAAGAAGTGATTTCTTCTGGGGTACATAAGTTAATTTTTCTCCAAGAGCTCAACGATGTACAATTAAATTTGTGGTTTAATGAGACATAGAAATGTCATATCATTCCCATGAATTAGAAAGGTATAAAGCACTTCCCAATGGGCCAAGTCAGACTTATCAAATTTTAAATTAACCATCATTATAGTTCAGAAATTATCACAGATTGTTCTTCCAAGACCTGTTAAAATGAAGATTTAAAAGATCACATAAATAACACCATGTGCACATTTTAACCCCCAAATTTTAGGCCAGTAGAAGGCCTTGGATAAAGTCTAAGTAGGCACATGGGTCGTAAGTGAAATGCAAAACCCCAATCACTGTCAACGGAGCCAAAATTCCAGTTAAAAACTCTGACACTTTGATCCTTATAACAAAACTCTAATTTTAACCACAATTTTTTTCATTAACTTATGGTCCAGTCTAAGCGTCTTATATAACCTTGGCCGCTCTCTTACTCAAACCTGACTAAATGCCCTAATCATGCCAAGTTCCTGATTCAAGAATGTCTGGTGCAGTAAGTACCACAGGCCAATCCTACAGTACATGAAAGCTATTTTTACCACTCTGAAACTTCTGATCAAATGAAGTTTTGCTTATAAAATACCTTCTGTGCTAATTTAAAAAAATGTTGTCTGTCTACATAGAAAGCATAATTGGCATGTTAACTGCCAAGGTGGGTAAGAAGAATGGTCATTTCATAGAAATTTGTTTGCATTACTCGTACTTCAATTTCTTTTCCATTTCTTCTAACAACTCTATTAATCTATTGTTACTCTTCAGATCTCTTAAACACTCTTTGCAATGCTTTTGTTCAAAGGCAGCCCTACATCAGTATAATTCAGTTTACCCTAACTATTACCAACAAGTCTGTGGACAATATTCATTTTTAGCTCTTTTAATACTTGGATAGATATTATCTTCATCTTACACATTGAAAAACTAAGTCTCTGGTATTTCTTTTTGTCTGCTCTGCTTTGCTTTAATCTATGTTTTCACATGTACAATCTGGGTTTTAGCTGCCAAACCCGTAATTATTTCTGGAACAGTGAGGGTTAAATAGTGAGTATTACAGAGGAAATTTAACCCAGAGCTTTCCTCCTTGACATCCCACCTGCCTCCACTTTTCACATGAACTTCTCTCCTATTATCCCAACATTACCCGCATCTGACCTGTTCCCCACCCCAGACTCCCTCAGCAGGTAGTTTCCACCACGACGTGGGCAATTTGTGGGCTATGCAACCACCCCGTGAAGGAGAGAGTGAGTCAGCCTAGAAGTATCTGAGGGAAAATTAATCTTCAAGATATGGCACTTTAAAAAGGACAGATATGGGTTATCTGAATCATAGGTCATACAAATAAAAATATGGCATCAAAGAAGCTCCCTTAACAAACATGCTCTCCACCTCTGCTTGCACCCTTTATCTGACTGAGGAGCAAATTAAGCTGCAGCAGCAGGAACAAGCAGGAGAATTGTTAGCGCAACACTGAGCACCTCTGAACAACCGAAACCCCCGAGGACCACCGCAGTGTGAATGCTCAACAGCAAATTCCAGATCAGATGTGCTCTGTTGCCCTTTTCAGAGTCTGCATAGATCTTCAATACTCTCTTCAGATCTCTTGGATGGCAAATTCCCTGGACCAGATCTGTAGTGGTGTTGTGTGGATCAGCTTTCTTCATGTTAATGGAGATTAGGCACATATGAATAATCAAACCTCCTAGGTTACTTGTTCCTTTCCCTTGCCATTGCTGCTAACCTTGCCATCCAGTCACCAACACAATCCAGTTTAAGAGCACTTATCTCATTTGTGAGAATATTCCAATACTTTAAACAAACTAAGTTTTTTAGAATTTTATTTTATAAATTTCCCCTATCTCAATTTTTCCGGAAACATCCTCTACATGTAGATCATGATTTCTTAAAATGCTTTCCAACTACTTTCCTTTTTTTTTTTTTTTTTTTAATTTAGGAAACATTATCCCTAGCCCTTTAATTAGCCACACTGCCCATCTGCTCCAAGCTCTCATCAAATAACACCATTCTCGTGGTCGTGCTCATCTAGTGTTCAGAGCTATCACACTATCCGGCCTCCACGATAGCCAGCCTGCTGTTCCAGGCCGAGGAACCATCTCTGCTTCCATTCCCATGACTGTGTTACTCTCAGGCACTTCGCTATTGAAAGCTGCTTTCTCCAGTGAATCATTATCCCGATTGTGAGCACAGGCAGGATGCAGCCTGGTGCTGAGGACCCTTCCTAGAACAGAGACAGGCAGTATCAGTGAGAGCCGGTAGATGGCTCTGTTACAAGCCACTGCAACAGTTTTTGGGTCTCTGTGTGTCTGTGCGGGGTGATCTCGCAGTCCTGCACCTTTCTTTTTGCAAAGTGTGTTCATATCCAAATCCATTTCTCCTCTGAATGTGTCCACTGAGGATAAACTGTCCAAAGAATAGAGCCCATCTCAAACCCAAAGCAAATCAAATATGTCAAAGCATGACAATCCCCATATATTCTACGTGCTTTTCAGTCAAATGCAAAGAGAAAGTGCTGTGACACCCCTGAGTACTAGGTCATCAGAACGACAAAATTAATTACCTCCATCTTCCCTCAGTTTGTCCTTGCTGATGTTGCCTAGAGTTTGAAGGCGCTCAGAGAGGTCACAGCTTTTTAGTAGCACATTAGAGACACTGCCCTTTGTTGCACAATATAATTTTTAATTGCACTTAACTATAAGAATGGCCATACTGGATTAGATTAATTCCTGTTTCCAACAGCAACCAACAGGGAATGCCTAAGGAGAACTATAGGAACATGTCAAGGAACTACGAGATACTCTGAGTAATTGCAGCCCTCAGCCATTCCTGCTCCAGGGGTATTCTGAATTGGAGTAGTCTTTACCTATTCAGTAACCTTCAACAGATTTTTCTTGCATGACCTTATGCAGCTTCCTCTTGCCCCCATTTAAGGCTTTTCCATCAACAACATCCCACAGCAAGAAGTTCCACAGCTCATCTACACCATCTGTAGTGTGCCTCCTTTCATTTGTTCAGAGCCTTTCCCTGCCATCCTCATTCGCCATCTCTAGCTCCTGGATTAGAAGGCTGAGTGAACCGGCAGGCTCTGCTCTCCTTCTTTGTGTGATTCCTCATCTAAAAGATTTGTGCTGCATTTTGTTCAGTCCAAGTACTTTCTGCCCGTGTCCCTGTCACAGGTCCAGTATTAGAGCTGGAGATACACCCTGGCCAGGTAATTCACATCCCTGTGTGCCTTGCTCACTTCCCACAGCTCAAAAATCAGGATATTCTACAGCTGTGCCAAGAGACTGAGAAGAACTGTGGTACAGTTCATGACATGGCTTATGAACCCATTGCTGCCAGCACCACTGCACTGCCTAGCCCTAATAATGCTTTTTCCCTGCCTGTTTTCTGCCTTGAGCACCTGTTCAATTTAATTTTGGCCGATCAGCAGGAACAATTCTCACCACAAACTGGAACCAGGTCTTAGACTGTGTTTCTTGTCAGGCCGAAATGACATTCAGTGCCATTAAAGGGCAGTTTTAATGGTAGTTCCTGCTGAGTAATCATGGACACCAGGCACTTTGTATCTTTGGAAATGTCTCACTAACAGTAACATGGGGGAGGAAGAAAGAGCGTTCCCTGTGGAGCCTGACACATCACTAATTCAGGCATGATTAAGTCTGCCTGTCCATCAGAGCCCTGTTCCCTGCACTGTGTCCTCCTCACTCCTCTGGCTTTTCCTGTTCCTTCTCTTCTCCAGGTTCGTGCCTGACTCTGCTCCTGGCTGTGGTTCTGTCCTTTGAGAAACATGCATCCTTCCTACCTCAGGCCCTCTGGATTTCTTTGCGTAGTGTATTGATAAATTACCAACTCACTATCCTAGATCTGCTTTTGGCAAGTGAAATATTAAAGTCCCCAAATCTAATCTTCTGTGTGGTAAAAAAACCTTATCCAGAGAGATAGGGTTACTTCAAAATCACTCTGTGAAGTGCTCAAACTAATACTTAAATATTTGGAAGGAGAGGACACTGGCACTGGGCACACTGCAGATGTTTCAGTTCCTGTCTTTGATATGAGAAACATGCAAAAGCTGGCAAAAGACCTTTACTAAAAAGTGGTTCAGCTCCTCTGGCTGTTTTGCTCTGTGGACAGGCTGTAAGGCTTTGTGCTGAACTGCAATAAACAGGAAGAATTAACAATAGCTCTGAGACAAGAAGGCTCCCCTGAAAGTCTGCGGCCCAGATATTTGGCTGGTGCTAATCAGAGCCATTCAACTGGGCTTCAGGGAACTGCATTGATTACATCAGAACTCGTCCCAGCTCACACGTCTCTTGTGGAAATAACAGGTGACAGCAACAGAAGGTGGTGGGGAAGCATTTTATTGTCCAGCTGGATGTTTCTCACAGGTCAGACAGCAGCTCGCTTTCCACCCTCATTGCAATCTATGCAGTAAATATCCGCTGTTTCGTTGGCATTTTTGAATCACTCAGAGGAGATGCTGGCCTGGTGCATCCTCTGGAAGGTCAGATCACCCAATTAATCATTTCACCACAGTAAAATTATTCTTTTCTGTGTTAGTTCCCAAGTAGCATCTGATTCACAGTCTGCAAAACAAACCAAAGGAGCCTGGTACCCATGGACAGCTTTGGAAAGAGTGTGAATGCAAAAAGTGCAAGGCAGGAAAAGCCCTAATTACTGAAGTAAGTAAATAAACATACACTTCCACTTCCCATGGGTCAGCTTGCTCAGCTCAGCCACCACTTGTCCCCATATCAGCATTTTATCCTTCATCTACTTCATCTAGAACCACGGGACTTTTTTTATCTTCAGGTAGATGCTGGTGCCTATCACAGGCTGGCTGAGGCTCTTGGCTGCCCTTAGGTGCCGCTACAGCACAAATAAATACAGCAGGGTTCAGCTTGGTCGTTCTCACGTGTGGAACCCAGCCTTTGCACAGGCTGCCCTGCACGCCAGAGTCACGGGCAAAAAGCACCGAGTCCACCACAATTACACCAAGTAAGGGTCATAATACTCTCGTGGCTCCCCGTGAAAGAGGCTGCTGGCTTTTTTTTTATTCCAAAAACTGTTAAATTCAAGTGGCCTGATCATTCCCAAGCTATTCCTTTACCGTGTGGTTTTTTTCGGTACTTAACAGGTTTTGGTCATGTGTCCTTCCTAGAAATGGGGCATTGCATTTCAGCTGTGCTGTCCCTTGTGTGGGCAGCCCCATAGATGTCCAGCTGCTTGATCAAACACTTCCCTACCTCCAGCCTTGCAGCTGCTGGGGGTTTCAACTTATTCCTTCAGGGAAGTGACAAAGTTACTCCAGACTTTACAAAGTATGCTAAAAGCAGTGATCCTTCACTCTCACCAGTGCAAGAACCATGAAGATTGAGGTGAAATGGTAGAAGAGCAGGATGGAGCTTCATGCTGAAGTTCACCACTCTTGAGACTTCTCTAGGTGTTGGTCATTGTCCCAAGGTGGCCCTCACTGCTGCTCCTGGCTTTTCCCATGGATCAGGGGATCTCAGTTTCTCCATCCTATGCAGCCAGTTTCTCTGATCCTCTGCTGTGAGAACAGCTCTTTTGCTATAAAAGCTTACCCTCCTGTTTCTCTCTTCTGCCCCAGTTTCTTCTCCCCCTTTACATTTTCTTAAAGTGAGAACATCTTGGTTTCTTTTTTCCTCCATCTGAGTATTCTCCCTTTCTCTTCAGACTGTGGAGCTTCAGATCCCAGGCCAGATTAACCCTCTGAATCTCTGGCATTCAAGCAGAGCCTGGAATGAGAGCCTTTTTCCTTGCTGCATAGCATTTTGCAGTGATGTGGACAGGAAGAGTGAAAATGTCTCAAGGATACATCCAGGCTGCAACAGGCTCAAACACAACATTCAGTAATGCAGCAATTTCATGAAAATAACCCAAATTCATCAGTTATGCAAAGCCTCTCCACAGCACCCCAGTGAGTAAATTAGTGAGGTTAAACCAGAACAAAACTCTGTCCCCGGGATAGGCACTGACTTGCCCACAGCCCCGGAAAGAACAAGAGTGAGATTTGTTTTGTGCCCACGGATATACAGTTTCTGCTCTTGAAATCATTTCCTCGAAGGAAAGGGATAAATTAGAGGCCCTGCTTCCCTCTCACGATGGGGAAAACTCTGATGTTGTTTTGCCTGAGGCATGTCATGAGCTAGGTTGGAATTGTTTATGTGGGCATCTCCTGCTCACCTGTAGGACCAGTCCAGATCATAGGTGCTGCCAGGGGACCCCTGGGCAGCAGCAGTGGACAGTCCTGGACACATCAGTCCATGAGCACGTGCCAGACAGGTGTGGCAGAAACCAATCCTATGGAACACTTCTTTCTGTGCGTTCAGTCCTCTGGGTGCATCCCCAAGGATCGGATGCCAGAACTACGGCACTGGGGCCTGCGGGTATGGAGGGAGCCTCTCTCGGGAACCAAGTACGAGTGTTGGTGCTTAATGTTGTGCACCCAACTCTGTAAACTGTGGCCAAAGCATTTTAGCTAGGCTGGGTAAGGGCTTGCTTCTCATATTGCTTCCTGTGCTTTTGTGCATTGTTACTTCACAAGTTATTCAAAACATCTAAAGGAGGCTGAAGCAATTACACTGCAACTAAAATAAAGTCCTAATTTTGTAATCCACTTCCCCCCTCACCCACACAGAAAAAATCCACAATGAAATATAGTGCATGAGAAAATACAGAATATTCCACCCACCCTTCAACAGAACATGTATGAGCACAACCCTATCACAGCCAGCACCAGGCTAAAGAGCTTTTCATTAATTTGGAATATATATGGGCAGAAGCTTGATAAGCAAATAGCAGTGTTCCCAGCACACCAGCCAAGCCCTATGAAAACTAAAAACAATAAATTTATTGAAAGCTTTTTTAAAATAGGAGGAAATTATTACTCATTTGAATTCTGTTCATGTTAAGGTCAATGGTCTTTTTTTCAAATTCTGATTGTTAATATTAGATGAAAGGACATTTCCTTTACATTGTATTTATGAACTCTAGTGGCACAAGGAGGATAACAGCCACATACATTGCACACCAGAAACATTTCTCAATTTTGCATTGTTTAAGAATTAGTTCATTACTCATTTTCCTTTGACCTTTAAGTTAAAGCCAGGGCTATTTAAATACATTGGGTCTGATTCTGGTTCTAGAATTTGTGTGTGTGTGTGTGTGTGGATGCATGATTTACATTCAGTCAGTGCAACTTAGATTGTGCACATGAATAAGACTGTGGTTTGAAAAACACTGGTCTGAGGGGATTCAGTTCTCTCATATTCTGTATGATGGAGACATAAATCCCAAGAGGTTGTAGGATGTCACGAGTATCTTCACTATCTTCTGTTGAGTTTGACAGAACAAGCCCCGTTTATGCCCCTAAGGTTGAACACCACAGCATTCAGCTGAATAAGCCTGGCTTTGCATGCTAAAAGTTGCCTGCATTGCATAATATTGTGGGTATTCAGGAGGAAATTTTTGATTGCTCAGGTGAGAGCTTTCACAACTCCGCACGAGCACGAAATTATGGTCTTAGATTTGCTGTGGCTTTCTGCTAACAGCAAACATAATTTAACAACTGAAGGTAGCCCCAGAGCCTTTTCTGTGGTCTGTACCATGAAATAATTATCCACAAAACAATATACTCCTGGTGACACTTCCATTGCCCCCAAAACTGCCTCCTTTCACTTAGCTGGTGTTACTGTAATTTCACAGAACAAGAGTAACACTAGTCAGAAGCTTTCTATTCATGCGGCAGAAAAAAAGAAGCAAAACTCAGATTTGACTGTGTTTAGGTGCTGGATATTGCTCGAGGTACATCCTTGCACTGGGTGATTGCTAAGAGGGACCAAAGATACATCAACATTGTCAAACTTTCACTCAGCAGTGCAGCCATGTCAGATCTGCCCTGATGTCTGTGAGAACCAGGTTTGGCTGTGGGTTTTCCAAGTGCTCCCTCCCTTTACATCAGCTGCCAACTGGGTATTTTTGTCAGCCAGACAACAGAACTGTGTGCTGAGCTCAAGCACTGCTGGTAGCTCTGCGACTTCCACCAAACACCTGTGAGCAGTGGCTTCCTCCTCGTGTGGCTGCTGAGACACTGCTCTCATTTTTCTGGTGAGAGTCACACCAGAGTACATCCTTTTCCTCCTGAAGGCATGACAGCCTGTGAGCAGCATGGCTGAAACACCATAAAATTTTAGTCCAAATCCTTTTCCCCCATCTTTTCCTTTTCTTTTAATGGTAGGGTGAATGTGGCCTTCTCTTGCCATGTCCTCATGCACACACCTCCATCCCAGCTTTGGCAGTTCTGAAGGAAATGGAAAGTATGTTGACACTTGTGAGTTGTTTGGAATGATTTAGAAGTCTCAGAACCATTCTCCATCACAACTGATATCAACACAGCAGCAGTTCAGTCTGTGTCCTACAGTAATTGTTAAAGGTTTCTGGAAAATGCATGCAATTAGTAAAGGCATTTTCTGGTTTGATTCAAAAAACTCTTGTGTTCTCAGATTCAGAATTCAGCAATAAACTCTATGTTTGGGTATCACTGAGAAATGTTAAAATATAGAAAAGAAATTGTCAGCATTCTAACAGAACGAGGCAGACAGCCTTCTCCTTCCACTTTCTAATCTCCTCTGCTCACACACGATGCACAACAGCAAAGCTGCACAGAATATTTTGAACAATTCTACTTTGTGAAGAACTCCACTAAAATTTTAGTCTCAAGTAAAGTTTTAGGGCCTCATTAAGATTTCAGAGTTCTGGCCTAAAGAAAACAGAGGTTGCTAAATTATTGGTAATGATCTGGATAGCCACAGCTCATTTCAAATTAGCAATAATATTGCCTTTGTGATGAACAGTTATAAATTTTATGTGAAAATTTGCAGAAAAGGCATTTGGGGGATGCTTTGCCGCCTTTTGAAACAGGGCAAAGAACACTATTTTTCCCAATAGCCTTCCAAACTCACACTTCTAAGGGCAGCTTAAAGTGAAACACACAGTGAGGGTGTACCGAGGCCGCCCCGGCTCCAAAATAACAATAATACACAAATAGTTCAGCTATTGAATAGGTTGGGGTAATCTTTTGTACTTTTAGTATTTCACCATCTGCCGTGTCTAAAAAGAAGTACATGTAGCCAGGAGCACTGTGAAAGACAGGCAGGCGAGGGATCATGACCCCTGCTTTTGACCTTGATGCTGAGAACTCGCATCTCAAAAGAGATCTAGGGCTGCAAACCTGTCACTAGTCCTGCCCTTCAGAGCCAGACAATTGGCAGGGCAGATTCATTTCTGTAAAAATGAGAAACTGTTGTGGGGGGCTTAAGGGGAGGAGGGAACAAACACCAGAGAACAACAACTGCATTTCAAATAACCTCACTCATTCCTCTCAGCCCTCCTATCAGCATTTCCCTTCTCTCATTTCCATACCGAAGGCAGATATAAAGCTGTGAAAGATGTTCAAGATGTGGCACCCATTTGGAAACCTCCCAGGCAGTTGTACTGACATGTTTTTAAAGACTGCCTGTAGGTCTTTCATCTGAATTAGCTGCACATTCTTCCCTTGGCTCCTTTTCTGTACTGAAGAGCTCCCTCACTTTTATCCACTGCAGGACAAAGTTCCCCTTAAATCCCCACCTTAGAACTCACTAATTTACACAATAGAAGAGACTTGCTTACCACCACTTTGCATCTGTATTTACACACGAGGGGCACCTGGATCCCAGTGAAGTTCCTTTTGGGGATTGACTTCCCTTTGCAAATCAGGAGTACGTTCCAGAGCTTCACTCACTTTAAGTTCACACCAAATATGCAAGTTCAGCTGGCTTGTTCATGGGAGTAAGGCAAGCAAGAGCTGGCCTCCTAGTCGACCTCACATATGAGCAAGGCCTGTCTTTTCTTTTTTATAGGTTTTTCTTGAGTGCCAGAAGTAAGCAGAAGTTTCTATTTTCAAAGGAAGGACTGGTGGATACAACACACTGATCTTGCTGTCCTGGTCTACTTCTCTTTCGCTGGGTTGTTTTTTTTATTGTTGTAGAGAAAAATAACATAGATGGAAAAAAAAAATCAGGAAGGTCTATGCCAGACACATAAATCTGAGGTGTTCATGTTTTGCAAATTGTTTCTTCTCCTGTCTGCTCATAGATAATGGAGCTTTTGACATCGAGCCACAGAAAAACAGAAAAAAAATATTGCCTGCCTTGGCCAACCTATTGAAAGAAATCATCTCCTCTTTCGAGTTTGTTTCCATTCCCCTCATTAATCCTTCTTTCCTGCCCAGCTTAACTCTCCCATCCTGTTATCTTCGCTTCGTGATGTTTCACCCAAGACAAGGCTGATGCCTACCATAACAAATTCCTCCGAGAGACTTGGCAAAAAGAGAACATGACAAGAATCTGCAGGCAGATAGAAACCTCAGTGGCTAGCCTTAAGGTGTATTGATATTTCTGTAGTGATATATACAGGGACTGCAGTAAAAACCTAGACCTTTGGCTCACTAGGGCCAGTTACTTGTTTTTAGATGTGGCTCCTAATTGGTCTTTCAAAGGAGAATGAAAAGTCCCAGTATTACACCAAGCTCTGGGGTACTGCTATAAAGAGGATTTTTTTCTTGACCTTACAAATCAGCAAGATATGTCATGCTTATTCTGATATTCTGGTATCCAAATACCTACAAATATTATCAATCAATATCAAATAACGGAATCCTACTCAAAATCCAGGGTAACAAATATGTGTATGAGACTATGTAATTGGGTCATTGGTCATAATATGTTGTCCTTTAAAAATGTTGTTTTCCCTTCGTTTTGGAAAGGTTGAAATAAATGATCTGATTGTCTCCGACCTAGCGAAGGGAAACGAAATAAGAACAGCTGGGTAGGTCAAGAAGGAGATGAGTCATGTTACAGTCAACTCATCAGGAAGGGCCAGAAATCTGGACTACAGGAATTAGGACAGCTGAGTGGGAGTAAAGCAATTGCAAGTGTATTCGACTCTGGTCCAAATCCCTTAAAATGGCCTTTGGTTCTCGCAAAGTCAGCAGAAAGCTGGCAGTATATTGTTGGAAATGCTTGACAAAAGTGGAAAAGAAATTGCTTTTAACACAATGTTCAGTGGAAAATGTCAGTGCTTCCTTTGAAAATATGGGCTGCTGTCTTAAAACCTGGAAGGTTTTAGCAGAGAAATTGTTGCGGCAAAATACAAATTAATTTAGGTGAAATCAACAATCTATCAGAAATGTCAGAAGACTTCTTAACCTGACTTGATGTAGACTTTTTGGATTTCTTATCCCTGAAATATATTGTACAGTCCTAAATCAGTACACTGAAATACTGGCAAGCATCACCAACAATACATATGCTTTCATTTTACTACTAGTGGCATTAATGTTAGAAAGAGCAAACTGTGCTCTTTTATATGCATCTGATTACTTCCATTTACAAATATGGATTTGCTCTAATAGTGTTCTTGTAGAACAGGACACACCCTGCAGTGCTTCACACTTTTCCCCCTATAAATCATGCCTGAACTCCTTCCCCTGGCCAAAACTGACTGCATAACTTCTGATCAGTTCCACTATTTCTGCTTCTTATCCACTCGATTCCACAGTGTCCTGAGGTTATGAATGTCCTAGTGATGTCTCAAACCAAAACCAAGCCACCGTGGATGAGTCAAAAAAGCTCTGAGTCCACAGGACCACAGATAATGCCCTAAATACAACTGTGCAGCAAGACAGTAAAATAACTGAAAACTTTTTTTAGGTCAATGAAGATCAGGTAAAATTGGAGGCAAGCAAAGGCAGGCAAACAGTTTTTGGATTAAGCACATGGGTTTTTTGCTCTGTGATTTTGCCTCAGGTTCATTTTGAAGTTTATAAGTTTTTATTTTTTTAATTATAGCTCCAGTGTTTGAGGTTTTATTGGAATTTGGGGGGTCTTGTCTTTTTTTTTCCTGGGTAAAAAGAATATCAAAATAGGATAAATACTCAGACAAACTGGCAGGAAATATTTGCTGAAACCAAGAGGAACAAAAATGAAGATGAAAGTACCAGCAATTCACATTGTCCTTACTAGTCACTCCAACGCTGACGGTAAATATTTTTTCATGAGGAACAAGAAGGAATACAAATTCTCTGAAGGACCAAGGACTAGCACTGTGCTGCCCAGTAAACAAACTCCCAGTAGCTCACTGCTAAATAGCTGCATGGTGGGATGTACTCAGGTATCCCACAGCATCAAGAGAGCAATGAGTGCTTCAGAGAGCGACTGTTGTGGAGTCTCCGTCCTTGGAGGCACTCCAGGCTCAGCCAGGTATGATCCTGAGCAGCCTGATCTGGCTTTGAAGTTGCATCTGACTTTGAAGTTGGCTGTGCTGTGAGTGGGTGTGTGACCAGGTGACACCGAGAGGTCCCTTCCACTCTAAGATGTTCTGTGATTCTCTCTAAAGCTGCTCACATTAGCTCCCTGTGCAGCCAGAGCGGCACAAAGCATGGTGGTGATAATGCTTTAGCACAGAACCTGTAGCCAGCAACACGAGTAATGTCTCTCTTTCCAAGGATGAAGACCAGATGTGAGCGTTGCTAAAGTAATGATGATCTAACGACATAAACAAGAGAGTTGTTTGGAAGGTGAGATAGCATCTCTTTATTAAGACAGCTGATAACGGTGGAAAAACAAAGATAAGGTTCGGGGAATGTAAGCCTTTTTCAGGTCTGCTTTTTTCATGTCAGGTCATCTTCAGTTGATCTTGTAAATAATCATAATTACTGCATTGCTGAACTATGGAGAGATGGTGACTCTATGCATGTAATTACTTTAGAAAATGAAGAATGTGAGATTAGGCTTTAAGATGTGCATTAAGGAGACATATAGACTGATGGAAAAGGAAATTTGAGTTTGTTTTGAAATAAAATGCAGTGTAAAGAGAAATTCTACAATCTGGACTTTTAAATTAATTTCAAAAGTAATTTTAATTTTCATTTCCTTGGGATACTCCAATTTGCACAGACTGCAAAACTACAGTTCAGTTCATTGGAAAGGGTGGTGTCTGGTGAAGAGAATCTCTTTTCTGGGACAGCAGAGGACATTTCAGGTCAGAACTAAGAAGTTCTTTGCTAGCAGTGATGGCCTTCAAAGAGCTCCCAAGAGATGCGCTTGCCTCATGTCAGCCCTGTGAGTCACTCTTTTACACAAGTAATAAATGTATCCAGATTATGTATACTTAATACAAGAAGCCAGGCTTTATATCTTGTTTTTTTAGAGATGTCTTATTTCCTCAACTGTTCAACATGAAGACATCTCCCGAGTGCTGTGTGGCAGCCGTGTGTATCCTGCACTCAGAGAGCTGTCTGACCCAGTCAGGGCAGGTCTGTAGTTCAGACAGATCCAAACCTCCCATAGTTTTGCCCTTAGATTACCCTCCAGATTACTTGTGAAAAAGTCCCCGCCATTCAGCAGCAGAATAAATTATTTGTTTAGAGTTTGAGGAGAACCCCAAAGCTTCCTTTCCCCTCATTCCATGCAGCTCAGCACCTCTCTTGTGCTGCCTCTCATTCTGTGTGGATTAACTGAGGGTGAAGTTATCTTGACAGGGTCCTGGGGGGCCTCTTGGGCCTTGTTTCCGAGTGTTGGCATTTTTAAAGAATCCAAGGTTATATGAGGGGTTGGCTACATATGTCCAAAATAAGTCAGGGATTCTGAGAACAGTCGAGATGTGCTGGTTGGAAAAGGCACAAAGGACCCACATCCAAAGCCCAGCGGATCAATGGAAGGATGTGCAACGCCCTAATCTGATGGAGCAGGGGGCAATGAGATGCTCAGAAGCTGAAGCCTTTGATACCTGAGCCCTGTAGCAAAGATTCCCTGGATGCCACGAAGGTGATTTGAGGTTAGCAGTGAGCAGATAAATACAGGAGGGTGCAGACTTCCATACACCTGATGAGGGAGCACAGTTTGCTTTCATCTGAGCGGGGCCCTGTGTTTTCTAAACACTTCAGATGCTGCGTTCTTGTTTTGGTTTGGTTTTCATTATTAAAAACGCAGCAAATGAAACCCCCAGAGAACAACCTGGAGGGAGAGCTGCTCCCACATTTTCACCTCTAGGTGGATTGCTTGACCCTGCCCACAGTCCCACCTCTAGTGAGTACCAAAAATATAAATCCCTGTGGGACATGGGAAGATACAGGTTTTATGTACCAGCAGAGAGTGCCTCAGGAAAAGGTATGAAATCACTGCCAAGGAATTTCAGCGTTTATGTGCAGCTCCAAAGTAATCATCTTCTGTTTATTGCCTGGGTAAAACCCTTTATTTCTTGGGTGCTGCATATTTGAGTTCCTACCCATCCCAGACAAAACAGGCATTTTGCTCTTGCAGCTGCACTCTGTATACTCAGAAGTGCCCTGTGCTCTCTCAGATTTTCCCTTATTTTCTCTTTATTGGCATAATTTCCCTCACTGAAGAACTATAGCAACATATTTTTTGCACAGGAAACACTGACATATACCAGGGCTACCATGAACATCCTGTTATCTCTAAGCAATGCTCCCTATGCTTATTTTTCACTAAGAATATTTCCAAGTTTTCAGACCAAAATGTCTTGAAAACTCATTAGTTTACACGAAGCTGTCCAGACTTATCAGGCCTGATATTTCTCTGAGTATAAGCCTCTGAAATCCATCCTGAGTGAATTACGTCTGCAGGGCATCAAAGGCCCTGTAGGGAGGGATGAAAGTTCCCTGTAACTCTCAGCTCATGATTTAGGCAGTGACACAGGTGCCCTGCCTGAGGAGAGCAGAGTCAGCAGCACAAACCACTCCATTCCCTGTGTACATCTATTACATGTTCCAGTAATGCACCAGGTTCATGTTTTCTGCAAAGCAACAGCTGATGGAGAACATCTTTTTGACACCTCCACAGACTCCAAATATTTAAGAACATGGTCTCTTCAGTACGGGATGAGAAGCAGCATCTCAACTGACCCGTGATTTGTGCCTAGCTTGTGACTGTCGGCCCTTGGGTTCCAAGGCTTGGAACACTCAGGCTAGGAAGATTGTTCATGTGCTAGACACAGACACCCTCAGTCCTGGCAATGGCAAATTAAATGAGTTGAGGATGTTACGGACAGAGAATCTGTTCCAGAGTGCCACAGAGTACCTGATCAAGGGTCAGCACAAAACGCAATTGACAGGAGAGATTTACCTGAGCAACAAACCCTGATATTTCTTATCACAAGCAAGTTGTGCTGCGGATAGAGCTTTAAAAAATTCAAATCCATCTATGTGGTCAGTGCCTCCTGCACAGCCACGGTGTAGTCCATCCCCACACGGGCTCGTGCACACCACTGGCATGACTCAAGCTGTCCGAGGAGTTTGCTGATTAATCTCTGCATGCCAGCTAATGAAAGCCACTATCGGGGTGCAGGTGGTGGGTGCACTGGCTCAGACCACAGCACTCAGGATGACTTGGATCACCCTTTGAGCAGCGTGCTACTATGAGAACCCTGTAAAACACTTTGGCAAACGTGAGTGTGCACTGTGTGAGTGTTACAGCCACCAAATCTGTTGTGGGTCCCTGTGACTAACCAGAGCTCTAAGATTTTAGTAGGGATTTAATTTTGTAGTATCTCCTAGGAGCACGTGGAAAAGGAAAGCATCCTTCCTATAATTCCTTAGACCTTGGGGGGAACTGAGACCTGTGTAAGTATTAATCCCACATAGTTATTCTACAAGATTTTGCTAGAAGAAGGTACAGAGGTTTCATACTTGAGCACTCTAGGGCTAAGGAGAGCTGAGCTAAATATCCAGTCTTGCACACACCCTGACTCACAGGTTCTAAAGATGTGCTGGGGACTGCTGAATGGCACCATCTCTTCTCCAGTTATACCCAGGAGTCTGGTAGGAATGACATGGGCATTCCCTGTCCACCGTTCTTATCCTTCTCTTCCATCCTCCACCTTCCCAGCCCAGTGCTTGCTACCTGCAGCTGGAGGTCCCAGGAGCTGGGGCACAGCCTCCATGCTTCATGGCTGCACTCCTGGACATGCTCCTGCTTTTAGGGGGCTGCAAAATGCTGCTGTACTGAATTCATGTCTCTTGCAGTCTCACTCTTCTGCTGTGTCGCTTCCAAAGCACAAAGAAAGGTTTGTTAACACAGCACCAGCTACTATGATTTTAAAAAATCACACCTTTTGCCTTGTGCTGGGAAATCTGTGGGTGTTGGGGCTAGATATATATACACATACACACGTATTGTGTGTATGCATGTTATAGAGGTTCTGCATATCTATGTATATATGGATCTGTATCAACTTACATGCGTGTGTACATGCACAGGTTAAGCCTTATCTGTAGAACAGGCTAATGTGCCTCACTTTTTTTGAAAAACGAACATTTATTGCTGACTTGTCAGGCATATTCCTTTTCGTTGTTTTTTTAACTTGGCCAGTTCTTAGAGTACAATAGTACATTGGCCATCTGTGCAGAGGAGAAGAGGGGTTTAATGAATAGACAAAGCAGGGAATGATTGACTGATTGGGACTGTTTCCCAGTCTCATTCATACCAGCCATACAATGGAATCACTCCCCATTTACACCGCCAGAAGTGAAAGGAGAATCACGTCTGTTTTGAGTTCATTCCTCAGAAGCTCAGATCATCCTCTTGGTCAAAAGACTTTAAAGCACGTGCTGCTGAAGCCAGGCTATCTGGTTTATTCAGAACATGCCCCAGCCTTTTATATGTGCTAGTAAAATTAGCTTCTCCTCGGCCCCTCTGATGGTGTCACGCAGCAGACGTGGCCTTTGTATAGGGCTAGGACAGTTTGTGTCCGGACAAACTTGTTTATGCAACCCAGTATGCCCCTTCCTTTTTTTGTCCCCATGTATAATGACAAAGTTCTAGGCATGTGGGCAGATCACTTACTTTCCCCTTTTGTCAGAGTACAAATTTACAACAGCCTGTTTGCATACCGTGCGCTGGATTTTAATCAAGTTCACTGTAAGGAGAGATAATAAAAATGAGAACCATGATTACTTCACAGTTGATTTCATTTGAATAAAGAGCCGCTCAATGACAGATGGTTTCTAGAGCTGCTCTATATGTGAGCTGCCATGATGTTGAATAGTAAGGAGAACAAGAAAGTATGCTGCTGTGGTCTTTGGGTCCTTACTTTGTCTTATCTATATTCATGTTTTATTCAGAGAGGAAATTAGACTCCACACCATTTTTTATTCAGAAGAGAAGGTTGGAAAGCGATAATACACAGTATGCAAACCTGCCAGCTTCTCTCGGATCAGGTCCACATCCCTCTACTCTGCCAATACAGCTTTAACAGTATTCTCCACCAGCAAAACGCCTTATTGTGAGTGTAGCTCACATCAGGGGAACTGCGCTTTTGGCAGTGTGACTTGTTTCACCTCCACCCGCAGCCCAGAGGCAAACGTGTTATCCTAGAACAGCAAAGCAAGGGGCTTTGTTTGTAAAGACCTGTGTGAGGAAGGGGTGTCTCTATGCACGGCCTGATGTGGCCACACCAGTGACTCTGCAGCACAGACACGAGCTGAGAGTCTGTCTCCATTGGCTTGGAATTTGGCTACTTCTGTGGGTTACTTTTGCCATATCTAGTACAGTATTACACAAAACTGCTGAGGACTTTGTTCTCAGAGCTTTACTCTGTGGCAGAAATGCCCCTCTGGCATATATCAAGGGAGTATATATAACCTGTACAAACCAAAGATGCTTGGTGACAAATCCTTGTACGAAGGAGTGGTCTTTCATCAGCAACTTACAGCAATTTTAATCCCTCACTCATTGCATGCTTACCTGATCTCACCTGCATTATTCTGAGCTGAAATGGAAAATCACTGACTTGATGAATTAAAATGCTAAGATTGCTTTGCATTTGGAACAAGTTTTCCAGAAAAGGCAAAATTCTACAATTTCTAGGATCCATTTGTCAGGAGTAGGAACAGCTTTTCTTAGACCACCTGCTGTGCTTGGAAGGGTTAGACAAGTTTTTAAGGACACCACTGAATTTCAGAAAGTTCCAATCTTCAAAAACAGGTACAAGTTGAAAAGTGTTGCTTTGAAATCTGTTAATACACTGGGAAGAGATATCGCTCGAGATGAAAGGTAGCTGGTGCCTGTGGCTTGTTGGTGTCAGAAGGGACTGCTACTAAAAGTGGAGTCCCAAAGGGCATTAGCCCATGTGGTTCAGAGGGAAAGAGACTGGTAATTTATCACCTCAGGAACACAGAGGTATTTGCTGAGAATAGTTACTGAGGGATTAGAACATGCCATAAAACCGCTGTCTTTATTGCATCCACAAATTTTGCATCCAATAATGATTAAAGCCGAGAGGTAAATATTTCAGCTCCTCAGGCCTCATTAATGGGAGTCTTTCCAGTGGCTTTTAAATGCTTTGAATTGTGCTTACATAGAGCACATTCATCTTGTAAGCCTTTGGACTAAACTTTTTTGGCTGTTGAGTCATGAGTTCAGCTAGTGACCACCTGTGACTCTTGAGACCACTGTGATTATTAGCTTAGGCAAATGCACTTGTCTTCCATTCCTCCTTCCTGTCTCCATTTATCCTACCGGGGTATTCACCTGTTGTGTACTGTCTAAATCCTTGATTAGGAGGTCTCCGGGTCAGGGCTTGTCTTTGTTTCCTTTGTTAGATCTCTTCTATATTAATCCCTTTCACACTGGCAGTATCTGAAAGGTGGATTCCTCTCAAATTCTTATTAAGTACCCAATTAATAAGAGCAAGAGCGTATTAAGAGCACAACACTGAGACAATGCTCCATTCAGATGCTGCATGAAATCTTGATGCTGATACTGTCACTTGAGTGAAGTCTGTCTAGGGCTGGGAAGAATCCCATGATAAGCACCAGGAAAGGATTATTAACAGAGCTGGACATATTTTATTTATTTATTTGGAATTTGGTCTGTGTGTGTGTGTATAATAAAATAAAAATAACAACTGCTTTCTTTGTTTTTCACTACGCACCATTTATACAGATTTTATTTTAGAAATTCAGACACAAATTGATCCTGGGGGAAAAAAAAAAGAAACATTGGCCTAAACGTTACGCCCTGAACCTGAGCATAATCTGGGGCTTCATTCTGCTTTACACCTTCTCTAGAAACATACCACAACACAGAATTTTACGGTCATTTGGAAAAACAAGCATCCTCTCCTGGAATAGCTCTGTGTTTCTAAGGGACTCATTAATTCCCATGTGCCAAAGGATTAGTGAAGTTCAGACATCAGACCCAAAACCTGAGTAGAACGGACTATCTAAGAGCATCAGTGATCTAGTGAATAGCAGCCTAATAAACAACGTCCCTGCCCTTGGCAGTGGGGTTGGAATTGGATGATCTTCCAACTCAAACCATTCCATGACTCCGACCAGGAGGAATATTGTGGCAGATAGGCACTAAATAAGAGAGGGTTGTATTAGTCTAACGGATGAGCCGGGAGCAAGATGGCTCTTTGGGGCCAGTGACAACAGGGAATTGGCAAGGGCGAACTGACCATGAGGGCAAGCAAGATGAAGGAGAAGGTTCTGGTATTCCTGGTTGAGAGAAAAATTTGGGTTTTACCTGAAATGCCAAATTAAATAAAGTGCCGCGCTACAATACTTGCTTTTATAATAGATGGCTACAGATTTCCAGAAGGAGGCTCACATCTCAGGTGGGCCCGGTGGGCCCTTACCAAGAGGGCTGAGAAACCTGGCTCTGCTTCCAGGATGCTTCCCTTTGCAGGGCTCCAGGCCTCCTTCTTCCCTCGCTCCACATCTCCACACACACAAAGGTCAGAAAGCACAGCCACACACGGAGTGCCTTGAGTTTCTGACTGCCCAAAGATAGCCTCGAACAAACGTTCCCACGGTGCACCTCCGGCTGTGGATGCGAGGTGATGAAGGCATGCCTCTGTGCGCTCCCAAAAGGGCTCCCAAAGATACTGGGTGCTCCTTTTGCCATTCATTGCCCTATAGAGCGGCCTTTAGGCCGCTCTGAATGGTAACAGGTGCTTCTGGCCCCATTGTGCCGTCCCAGCTGTCAGGGATTTCTGGGGACCAGTGAGATTGTGTAGGAGTTGCTTTAGTGGCTCTTTGCCATTCAGGAATTCTTTTGCGCCAAGGGAATCCTCCAACAGCTGTTTGGGCTGGCTTGGTGACAGCTTTGTGCTGCCGGAGCTGGGCAAAGCAGCCCCAGCTGGGCCAAGTATCTGGCTCCTTGCGTGTAACTTGCTTATTTAGGCCTGTCGCCCTGTTTTGTAGGTAATCGCTGCTACTGGTGGTGAATGCAGCAAGCTGCTGAAGCCGGTGGCCTTTGCCAAGGAGCAAAATACCGACTGATGTAATTGGAATGTGAGATCTGCAACGCTTGAAAATTCTGCCAGAAAGTAGTTAAATGGAGATGGCATCTCATTAAAGGGAAGAATGGGGTCTCTGTGCGTGTGTTCTGTCCTTAGACTGGGCAATGGATCCCCAGCAAGTTTCCTCTGCAAAAGATAAGCATTTGAAAGACAGGATGGGGAAGAGCTGGATCTGTGGGTGCAATGGGTAGGTGCAGAGCTACTGTATTCAAGGATGTGACATCCAGGTGCAGTAAACGAAGGCCTGGCTGAAAGCTTACAAACAAAGATAAGCTTTGCCATGTTATGGTTTTGGTTGTGCATGTGACCTGAATGTCTGTCCTCATCCCTTTTGTGCTACTGCCTATTCAGGAGCCACGAGGAGAAAATCATAAGGCCAGCTAGCGACTGTCTCCATATCTACTGAGTCACGATTGGCAGCGCACGCCCCGAGGATCAGCTGTTTGATTATCCAGAGAGCATGTGGCTTTACTCAGCTGCTCCAGGCAAAAAAAGCCAAGAGGGACAACTGACTGATTGTCAAGGAGTGTGGACAATGAGGCAGGAGCAGGAATCCATGTGACTGGTTTCTGAGTACGGTCCTTCAGCACCCAGTCAAAACAGAATGGGCCTGAGCTGGCTGATGACCTGCATATGTAAAAATATTTGTCCTTATTCAAAAGGGAGTGGGACAACATATACTGTGAATGGAACAATGCATGCAAGCATTTGGAAATCCAAGATGTGCCTTGCAGCTAAATCATATGAAATGACATTATCTCCCCCAGTGTATTGTTGGTTGGGTAATCAGGTTCCAACAAATCTGCAAAGAAAATAAAAGTGGCACAAAACAAACTCCTTGCTAATGAGCAAGCAATTTGTCTTCTGCTAAATATGTAAATACTGAAGCAGATTAAGCAACAATAGCTAAAAATAGGTATTTTTCTGTTCATTTATGTGTATGTTGTAGCCTAATGGATTAAAGAGTAAAGCTGACAGGCTGCTTTAAAGGGATGTTCCTTGGGGGACATTAAAAAGTCTTTATGCATGACGCTAGACAAAACACCCACAGCACTGTCTTTGCTCTGAGTGAAAAATCAGCTTTTTTTTGTCTGCTTTTTATAACCAGCTACTAAAGAATATTCTTTATTTTGGTAACTACACAAAGGAAGAATGTGCAATAGAGTTAGACATCACCTAGAAATTACAGTATTTACCATTATTTGAAGTACATTTCCCTCAGGACCATTCACTTCTCTCGCCTCTGTTGCAAACACTGTTATGGAATTATTTGGCCTGGGTTCATCCAAAATAATGCCTTGAAGGGACCTTCCCATGGGAGGAGCAGTAAATGTGATCCCAGATTGTTCAGCTGTTTCCTTCTGGACCTTAGTGAAGACACTGCCTGCAGCTGGTGCTCCTGAGGGATGCCAGGCTGGATGGGCCAAGCGGGTCTGGACAGCATTCCAAAGCTTATCTAGAAAAGACTGGAGCCCCAACACATCTCCACGTCTGGTGGGGAGCAGGAGGAGGCATGTGGTGTCCAGCCTGTGTGGACTGTTCTGCCCAGCTTCCCACAGGAGGGGAGAGAGGCTGGCTGGGTTTGGAGCCAGGGCTTGCAGCTATTCCAGCGCAGGGGTAAACTTCATTTGCACCCAGAGCCAGCACGTGGTGGGGTTGGAGGGAGGGAGGATGGGCTCTCCCTGAGGTGATATCCTCCCTGCGAGGGACTCTCCAGGGTTTTTAAGCGTAGGCTGCAGAAATCTTTTTGATTCGTAGATACATGTTGCTCTTCCTTAAAAGAAAACAATTGCCTTTTTTTTTTTCCCCTCCCTCCCTGGGCTACTTTAAAACCTTTTTCTCCCATGAAAACTTTATCCAAAGATAAAAGATTCCTCATTTTATTAAAAAGAGCCCTTCTGAGTATGAGCCATTGCACCAAATTAAAAATAAACCTGGAAAATATTGCAATAATAATAATAATAAAGAGCCTGTACGGTGTGAGAAAACACTCTGTGAGCATATTAAAATAGGAAAGTAAGGGAGAGCTTTCCTGAAGTGGATATGCAAGGATCTCTGAGGGCAAAGCCTGGGCATTGCTGGCCCAGCTCCTGCCCCTCCAGTCTTACTCCCATGCTGTACGGAGTCCTCCCATGTCTCCTGGCTCTTCCCCACCACACAGGGACTCTTTTGCCACATGAACTGGCGTGCCAGATCCATCCCATTGCCCCACACCAGGAAATGTGGTGGTTCTGTGTGTAAATCTTGGTGTGGCTTCACCCTGCTCCAAAGTTAGAGTAAAGCACAGATTAGGAAGAACAGCTCCACACTCCTCTGAAAGTCTGTGTCATCACAAGCTGCTACTGAAGGGAGAGGGCCAGCTATTTATTAACTTTTTTGCAGTGCTTTTTGTCAGCTTGAGCATGAGTAATGTCAGCTCGCTGATATTTTTCATGCTTTAGTAAAATGCATCCAACACTTTGGGAACAGCGTGCATCTACATTTCTTTCCTTCAGTCTCAACCACCCTAAAAATCATCAGTACCAAATGCTATGCGGTTACCACGACCGACCTGCAGTCACTGGTGATGATGGACCAGATAGGAGAGAGAGAATACTGTTTTCTCAACATCACTTTTATCTCACACTTTAAACCCCCATCAAAGAATTTCATACATATTTCTCTACGTATTGCAACTTGTTGTAGGGGCTGGACTTGGATTGCCTTTTTAGTTAATTGCTACTTCACTTTATATTTTATTTAAAATACATCAGTTCTAAGAAGTTCTACTAGAAGGTCATTGTCTCAGGTACTGCATAAATGTCAGCTATGTTTTCATTTGATCCTTTATTTCCCTTTTTTTTTTTTTTTGGTTAGGATTTTCCTCCAGGCCATTCCTTCCTGAGGTTCAGAGTCCTTGAAACTCTGTTCCAGCTTCTTTACTTTCCAGCTCAACATCCTACTATCATTCATGATGTAGTTCCAAAATGCACAAATTCCTTGCAGCCGAGATAAGAATCGCTGGGGTTTTCTTTGAGGAGCTCGTCTACCTTTGGCCTCACATGAAAATGTTGCCCTTCATAGGAAATAAATTTGCACCACTTTGATTCACAAATTCATCTCCCCTGTCCTTTTGGACTTAATCCTGTAATTGGATCCAGAAACAGAAGCTACATGTACACTGGTAAATGAAACATGGGCAGCAGCGCTCCCGGGCACTGCGGCCAGTTGGAAAAGGCAGTGCCTGTGCTAGTGAACTGCCCGGTTAAAGCTGTCCACACGGCAACCTCTTACTGGAAATGGACCCTGGACTAGTCTAAGTGCTGTGCCTGAGAGCAGGGCTAGAATAGGCAAATGCCCAGAGAAGTTGTGGATGCCCCATCCCTGGGAGTGTTCAAGGCCGGGCTGGATGGGGTTTTGAGCAGCCTGGTCTGGTGGAAGGTGTTCCTGCTCATGGCAAGGAGGTTGGAATGAGATGATCTTTAAGGTCCCTTCCAACCCAAACCATTCTAGGATTCTAGGATTCTATGAAATTCATGTCAGGAATGATCTAACAGTCTGCTAGTGCAGGCACAGCCCAGCACGTGGGGATGCTACTGCCATATCTGAATTGATGGGTGTTGCTGTCCAAGTCTCTTGCTACAGAGCCCATGCTGTGGGAGCAGCCCATAATGACCGGCTCACTACTTTATCTGAGTGAGTGGTAGTATTGTGGTGCAAACCACGTCTGCGGGGCATTACAGCACACCACTGGTGTCTCAACTGCACGTGAAGGTGTATTTGTCTTAAGTATTGTAAGATACACCATGAAGCTTAAGCCATTGCTAAGCGACACGTATTATCTGGATGCATAGGTAGGCAGGTAGGTAGGTATGTAGGTAGCTAGATAGATTGATAGATCAGGATTCTTCATCCTTTGGCTCTTCTCCAAAGTCTAATTAGAGAAGATGATGTGGAAGGGACCTCAAAGGGATCTCAGTCTTCACTGCAGAGCATTGACATAAAAACCCTTACACAAGGCCCCCCATGAGTCCAGGTACCCTCTCTCTGACAGTGACCTGCAGCAGGTTTGTAGAGCCCAAAGCAGGGCACGATGCAGTAATCCTCCTGTGGGTATGGCCTCCTCATAGCTTTTGGCAATCAACAACTCCCTCAACTTCTGCATTAGTAGACTCTAAAGGAATTTTTCATCATGAATGTTTCTGTTCCTTTTCTGAAACCAGTTATATTCTTGGCCTCTGTAACACCCTGGGCAAGGAGTTCCACCAATCCATTAGATGTGGTATGAAGCAGTATTTCTTCTTATTTGAGTTTGCTGCTTGATCATTTCTTTGCGTGTGTCTCAGTTCTTCTATTGTAAGAACAGCTGTCTTTATTTACCTTTTCTGTGCCATTTGGGATGTAAAACATTTTTTTCTCAGATGTTGCCTTTCATCATCCTTTTTTTCCCCATAAGGTAGACTCCTTTCTACTTGTTCAGTCTTTGCATAGAAGTTATTTCTCCATAAATATCACACCATATTCTGTCACAGTTACAGATGTAATATAGTTCTGCTCTGTGCTTTTGAGATGGGGGGACCAGACTATTTGAATGTACTTGGATTGGAGTAATGGCTTAATGATATCTTTTTTTTTTCCCCTGTATTCTCTTTCCTGTAATTACCAACATCCCATTTGCCTTTTTGATCGCTACTGAGCACTCGCTGGTGGTGTGATAATCTCATAGTACTGTCCCCAGTGACCCCAGTTTCCTTTTCCTGATTGGTAATTGGTATATTAGAAGCCTTCATTACCTAGGTAATATTCAGATTGTTTTTCTGTGCAGTGCATTACCTTGCACTTTCCAACACTGAATTCCATTTCTGTTTTATCATCTGGCCACTCAGTAATGCCAACCTCCTCTGCAATTCTTTGCTGCCAGCAGTAGTTTTGACAGGCAGGACCTACCAGATTTGGTGGAAACACCCAAAGCTGTCTCTTTACAGCACCTTTAATTCCTCTCTTTTGAAAAAAAGTCAGTTCACAGAGGAGCCCATCCATTTCTTAGCAGACACTCTCCAAACTACAGGCTATTGCTGTTGCCCAAACAGAAATCTTGACATGGACTTGTCATTCTTCTCCAGTTGAGGCTGAACTATTGAATTCAGTCTCTTACACAGGTTGCTGGGAATGGGACTGGACTTCTCCTACTCCTGAAGCTGTGCTCCATCATCCCCTTGCAGCAGTTTTCATCTCCACACATCAAAGTACTTGCAAAGATGAGGGAGTATCAATGTCTCCAGGTGACAGCCAGGGAAGCTGATACCCCTTTTAGCAGTAACAGTATGCAGTGTTCTAGAGTGGCCTGAATGCTATTTGTTGAATAAATTAGTTAATGAGTAACAGCAATAGTTGCTAATTAACATACTCAATGAATATTTATGCTGGCACCTTGCCAGATGTACATCTTATACAATGTGTCTTTCACTCTCACTTTCCCCTTATTTATTTCATACCGTGAGCTCCCATCGGAAACGACCTATCATGGCTCTGCCTCCCCAGCATCTGTCACAAGGAAAGCCAACTTCTTCCCACCCTGCAACGGCCAATTACGACCAAATGTAAGCCTCAAAAATCATCCCAGGCCTCACTCTTTCCGTGCTTCCCAATGCAGCAGTTGATCAATGGCTCCTCCACAGCACCCCTAGGATTTACAGAGGAAAGAAGACCCCAGCTCATGGAATGAGACAGAACCAACAAGTGACCTAAAGGATTCAAGGTCACACCTACGCGTTTTTTGCCACTGTCAAAGACCAGCTTTAGAAGAGCTGTGCTTTCGAAACCTAAGCGTCCTGGGATATTTAAAGCTTCATAAAGACAATCAATAGCTTAATTTCAAAGTGGAATCCAATCTGCAGCCTGCATAGCTCGGGGCCCATCACCGTACCCCATAGCTTGGGTTAACTCCAGTGCCTGGAATAGCCCCAAAGCATCTGCATTACACCCAGCTCACCAAACAGGCATTTCAACTCTGTACTCCCTGTAGTAGGATGCGGCAAGAACTGGTGTTTATAATTCAAGAAATAAGGCGTTGGTGTCATTTCTCCTTTCGAGATGTCCAACACACCTTCGGTCCTGGGAAGAGCATCCTACAGGCACAAAACCCAAAGCCTGATGGCTTTTATCCAGTACTTCCCTTAAGGATGAGACCCTAACCATTAGCCCTGTACTAATCTTGCCCAGTTGCTAAAAAGTGAAGGCTGACTTTGAACAGCAAAACAACTAATGCTGGCTGTGAAGAGTCACCGAAAATCCCGCTCTACCAGTGACTGCGATCTGACATTAGCAAACAATGAAACAGCAAATAAAAGTTTCATGATAACAAATGCTAACTCACTATTTCAGGGAAATAAACCTCACCCTAATAATGTCTATACAGTAATGGGCATTACATTAGTTACTTCCTCTCAGGAAAGGCACTGCAATCAGTGTGGATAATGCTGGTAAGTACATAATTCAGAGTCTAGCAGCACTCAGAAAGCAAAACTGAACATCAGGAACTATTAGGAAAGAAACAGAGAGAAAAAAAGACACCTGTTCTCATTCCTGTGTTGCTGCGTGTGTCGATGGTGTATACCCCTGCAGGCAGGGCTGCTCTCTGTGCCCAGAAAAAACAGAGCAGGGCCAGAAATGTTCACAGGAGATCAACAGGGATGATCAAAGCTATGGAAAGTCTTCAAAATAAAGAACCATCATATGGGCTGGGACTTCTCAGCTGGAAAAGAGACCGCTGGGACAGCAGATGAGAGAGGTGTGTGAAATCAGGAACGGCCTGGAGAATGTGATAAAAATGTGTCTCTCATAGTGTGAGGACTGGGGAGACTTTACATGATTAAGTGTCAGGTTTAAAGCAAACACACCCAATGCATAAGCACTTTGTGACACCCATTGCCACAGGATGTCATGGAGGCCAAAGGTATAAATGAGTTCAAAAAGCAATTAGAAAATTCTTGAAAGAAAAGTCCACCAAAGGCTCCTAGGCTGCAGAGATGAAGATACAGCTCTGGATCAGGAAGTCCCTAAACTCCAGATTGCCAGAAGCTGGAAGGATGAAGTGGAGGAAATATCTCTGTACTTGCCCTGCTCCTGTGCTCTTTTGCTGACCATTGGCTACAGGCTGGTCAGAGACAGGATACAGCCTAGGTGACCCCTCAGCCTGACTCAGCACTGCCCTTCCTGCAGCCTGGCTCCTTTCCAGCTGGGCTAATTCACATGATGGCTGCTCAGAGGCTGTATTTCCCTGTGTTCTGCTGTCTTGTGTAACTCGGGTTATCCAGAACACAGGATTTTCTCTGCCAGCCGAGACAGACCCTCACTGGGATCAAGGCAAAGGGACACAAGTTTTCGGACACAATGATCAGAGCTGAGAAATTTGGTACTGTGAGGTCAAGGGTCCTGATGGAGCTGCAAAAGAAAAGCAGTGACAAAGAGCTAAAACAGGCCTGCCGTGGCCTGACCAGCACTCTGGCAGGACCTCATCAGGGCATAGGAAACGGCGCTCAGACTCATTTCTTCTGAGACAGTCCCCATCACAAACCAGTGCCATATGGAGTGGGAATACGGACATGTAAGGGATTTTGGATCCATGCCATGCCCAGAACTTAAACAGTTTCTGCCGACTTCGCATTCTACCAGGGTATAACAGCTTTGGGTTTTGCACTGGAGTTCCTCACTAAACAAAAGAGGGGGCGAGTGTTGCTCCAGGCTCCCACCAGGCTCTTCTCCGAGACTTCCCAGCTTTCCCATGGCAGATGCACAGAGCTGCACGAGGTTCAGATAAGGCCTCACTCCAAAATTTAAAAAAAAAAAACAAAAAAACCAAAACACAAAAACCCACCAAAAAACCAAACTGCTTGAGCACATTGAGGTAATGAGCAGCACCTGTGCACCTCAAGGCACACTGCGCTTCCCAGCCGAGCCCGCAGAGCTGCTCCACGTGCTGGAGATGGAGGTGATGCCTGCACTTCAGCATTTTGCAGTACCAGGTTGTAAAATAGTGCAGAAAAGCTCTCCTTTTCCTCACTTTGCAAAGCTACAGCATTTGTGAACACCGTGCTGCAGATAAGTAGTTTAAGTGCATTGTAGCAGGGCGGCTGTTTTTGAATTACTAAAAATCTCAGCACACAAGCTTTGTCTGTGATAAGCCTAATCTTCTCATCATTATCATGCTAGAAATCATGCTGGAGGCCTCTATAATCTGACTTCATTTTGCATTAACCATAATTGTGAGAACTCGCTTTCTGCATGCGTGTTTGGGCAGAGATTGTTTGCCAATGACTTTATACAATTATTTTACTCCCAGAAGTATGCCAGAATTAATTTCTTTTCCTTGATTTAAAAAAAAAAGAAAAAAAAAGAAAAAGGAACGATCCCAGAGGAAAGAAGAAAATAAGACGAGAAGAAAGTCCTTGTACAGCATGACTCTGAAGTGTACAGCAGTGGCACGAATTGCAAAGTTAGAGATACTGAATAACCAGGCTTCACAGTCAGCTCGGTGTGCACTGCTTCAATGCACATTGCTGTGACAGGTGAGGTCCCCACACACTCTACAGACTGTCAGGAGTTTTCCTTACCTCTAGGGACTGATCCTGTTCCTTTCAAACCAACATGAGACCTTGTAGGAGGGGTGGGCCAGGGACAGGGTCCGGGTTGGGAGCTGCAGGGGAAGCTCTGTGGAGTCAGTCAGGAGCCACAGGGATCAAAGAGCAGAGCCAGTATTTGCAGCTGCAAAGCAGACCTGATGCTGATCCCAACCCTTTTAGATCCCAGTCTGATATGAGAAAAGAAATTTTCATAGTCTTTCCATTAAACACCTTATCAGCAACGTTAAAGCATCTGGAGTGACAGGGTGCTAAGGAGGAGAGACTCATCAGGAGGGGTTTATAAAGAGGAACAGCTAAGAACATGAAACCAAAGGTATTATTATGGCTAATGAAACAAAGGCATTTGATTAATTACTGACATTGCAGAAGTACATTTTTAAAAGTGATTACTATAACTAGAGATGTCGAACGTGATAAGATGCACTAAACAACTTACAATAGGGCATGGGAAGATTTATGAGATTCCCCTGCACCTTGGCTGCAACAAAGTTCATCGAATCCCAGGAGTTCACAGGAAGAGACCTGAAGAGCTATGAGTCTTCTGCAAGCCCCTGGAGAGCCACATTAACTAACCAGGACTGTCCATGATCCAGATAAAATACTGGGAGTGAGCTAGAAGGGGTAGAAAGCAGCAATGCCACTGGGCTGGTGGTCTGTTCCCAGTAGAGGGGGTCTGGTGGTTTGGCCCTGACCAGAATGCCCAGGGAATTTTCTAACAGGGGGCACGTGAAGAAATCGTGGTACTCAGGCTTTGGTGTGCCACTTTTTCCTGGCGGCCCTCATGGAGCTGTTTGGAGCTGGCAGGGAAGTTCTGCCACGGAGAGGTAAAACTGAGTTTTCCTGAAGGGCTTCACCACGGGAGGAATTCCAGCAGACATGAACTTAGTTGTCTGCTGGTGCCTACAACCATCCTGGCCATGCTGGAGTCATAAAGCTTCCCTCTCCTTTTACTTTGCCTTCCAGCACTTGGCCCTGGACAGTTTCCTCAGGGAACACAATTATTCATGAGCCTCTTCCTCTGCAGGGAAGGGAGTACATCCCACCTCCATTTGCCACTGCAACCCCAAGGAGACGGGGGCAAACTGGCCCAGGGAGGGGAAGCCCTCTGAAGAAGGGCTCTTGTGGCCTCCTGCATCTAGATCAGGATGTCTCCAAGAGCTGGAGCTACTTGCATTATAGAGACAGGTGACGGAGAGTAGGAAATTTTTCATCAACACCTTATACATTATCAGTCACTGCACCTGGGTCAGAGTAGTCACTGGTGGCTGGCAGAGCAGGCTGGGGACTACCTGCTCTCTGCTGCCCTGCTGTTATCCTCTTCCTCAGACACCAGCCCCTGGCTGCTCTCTGAGAGCACCAACACACAGCCAAAACTCAGGTTACACATCGCATGTTAATTTGTAAGCTAATTTTGCTCTCTGGGCTGTGTTCGTGCTCTGGCTCCGAGTTGCTGCTCACAGTCAGAGCTAGCCATGCATATTTAGACAGTGACGGTAAGGAGGGCAGAGCTCAGGACAGGCAGGCAGCCGGGACTTTTAACATTTCCACCTGCAGTGAGTTTATTACCTAGAAACACTGCTCCTCTCTGCATTCTGCATGGAAATACCACATTATCAATTACAGGGGTGCAAACAGTGTCCCTGAAATGGCAAACAAATGGTGATCACAGAAAGAAAAACAAGTTACATAAAATGAAAAAAAGTCAGATGTAAGAAGACAAGTTGCAACAGTGAACACTGGGGACTTGTCCAAGGGCCAAGAACTAACCCAGTGTTCGTAGGTGCTCTTTGACAACTGTAATGTAAAGATTTGGAGCCAGATTCTCTGTCGGGGTAAGAAAGCAATGAAGTAAATTGCACTAATGTGATTTACAGCAACAGAGACTCTGCCACTAAAAGCACAGATCCCTCCAGAAGAGCAAGGGGCATCTTTGATGAGTTGCTGCATGACAGCAACTCCTTGCGGACTGGAAAAATATCTCAATGATTTCACTGGCAGACACATGCCCGAAGGGATGTTTCAAAAGGTGAAAAAATAACAATATCCTTAAGCTACCTATAACAATTGCTAATTTCCAGCTACTTTCTCTTTTAATCATCGAGACTGGCGTATGTTGACACTCCTCTATCATTGCTGTTAATCAGATTTGACTATCTCTGTTTAACTACCACCTTCATACGCCCCATGGCACTTTTTTGCATTTGTATGACAGCTCCATTACCTTACCCGTGTTGCCCCGCACTGACACCAAGGGTAATTGAACACCTCCAGATAAAGGTGCTAATAAAAAATCCCGTTTGCAGATGCCCTGAACGCACCGGTGTGGGAGGGAGATCCCGGGTGCTGCCCTTGCCAGCAGAGGTCACTGCAGAATGGGAGTGTGAACACTCACCCGGGGGCCCATTTCAAGCCAAATACCTAAAAAAGTTTCTCTCTTCCCAGGCATAACCCACACGCATTAGGTATTAAAAAAAAAAAAATCAGACTTGCGGAGATCTGAATCCAAATAGTGCCAAAGCCTCCAAGTAGCCCAGTGGATCTCCCCGAGCTCAAGTGACCACAAGTGACCAGACACAACGTTTTTCCGACACTCACTTCTCCCAGTTGACCAGATCACACTGGTTTTAGGTGAGGGACTCCCACTATAACCAAAAATCGTACCTTTTCTGAACATAGCAATACATTTTAATATCACTGCTAGCAGATTGGCTACTGTTGATAGCAGATCTATTGTGTGAAAATAAAAGGGGGCTATTTTTCTTACTTATTCTTGCTCTTTATCTCAGTTCGGAGGCGCTGACGTTGAATGCTATAATCTCAGTGAGATTTAATCCTGATTACCCAGTATGGAAATATTTCTCCCATTCATCTCTCTGGGGTACATAAACACTCTGTGAATACGGACCATATGGATTTCCCAGCGCACCCAGAGTCACACAAGGGTTGTCAGAGTAAGGACTAAAGGCCCTTGGCATGGAAGATCAACTCTGCTGTGCATTCAGTTTTTCCCTGGCAGCTTTCATGATGGTCATCTGAACTGCTGTATAACCCTGATACAAAATCATCTCCCACGAGCTCTTCTCCATCTTCAGATGTTGCAGAGGAGATTTCAGGAAGTCATCCACTCTAGATTTAAAGGAGAAACTGAGAATCCAACTTTACTCTAGTAAGTGGTGGCTAATTCCCTTCAATTTTTTTATTTGCCTTCTGTTTTGGATGTATCTAGCATCAACAACCAACCACTAGATTTTATTATGGGTTTATTTTCTGCTTGGAACATCTGTTGTATTTTCCCCATGCTCATACTTGTAGACCACAAGCAAGTCCACCCCTCAGCCTTCCTTCAAACAGAAGAATTCCGCTGTGTTCTCAGTCTCCTACCATAAAGTTTTCCAGATCTCAGGCTGCTCGTGTACCTTTCCCTGATGCCTTTCCAACCTGTCAACATCTCTTTTGAAGTGTGGACTTGAAAACGGGACAGAGCGTTCCCGTGGTTGCCCCGTGCTGCTGTGCACAGAAATAAATCCAGGTCGTGGCTCCTCCTGTGCATGTTCAGGACATTCTGCACAGCAGCATCACCGAGGAGATGACATTCACCTGGCTGCTTACTGTCACCCCTACATCTTTCCAGCTCCCCTGTGGTGCAAGGGATGGAATCCTTTCCCAAGGGATCTTTGACCCCCCAGCACTGTAATGAAAGGCCAGCCCTGAGCTCGGGGAAGAAAATGGCTCCCCTGATCCTTGGACCATTTGGCTTAGGACCAACCCCAGGTTTAAGTTAGAGCCTCAAGGGAGACTCCCCAGCTGCAGCAGCACGAAAAGGATGGAGCTGGGAGCAAGGGTGGAGCCTGCATTCCTCAATCTAAAAGGAGACTTTTAGTCTATTCCTCACCTCCCTTTCTTTGAAATGTCTCTCAAGAGATGGTTAGAGAACAAAGGCAAGGAATGAATAAAACATACATTATCAGTAGTTTGCGTGAGTCCTGCAGGGGAAGGTGGCAAGCTCCCTCCTTTTCTCCTCCCTTTCTTGTTCCTCACTCACCACAGTGACTCTCCCAGCTCCGGCTTGGCATCCTCCTTGCCATTCTTTGCAGATCTCTCCTTGGAGACACCGGAGATGCTGACTCCCTCCTCAGAGGGCCTCACTCCTTTGCTGCTGCTTATTGACGTCCCAGCTAAAACTGCCCCCATTGGAATGACACAAATGGCAGTAGCAGAGGAAAACACACAAGAATGGGGACAAACGCTGCACAGTGATAAATGAAAAGCCATAACTGTTGTGGGGTGGTGCACACCACTGACTCACTGGGGAGCAAAGCAGAGCCCTATCACTCACTGCCATCAGGAAAACCTGGAAGGACTAACGTTATACCTTTGAACAATGACATTTTTAAAATGAATATATTCTTTCTTTTCTGACTCTTGAAGCGTATTTTTGAAAACTACATTGTCCAGTGCTGCACTATAATCTTTTTTTTTCATAGGATTTTAATGGAAATTACTTATTTTCCAACCCATAGCGCTTTACACACAGTTTCTCCAAGTGTTACACCATTACTGCCATGCAATGGAAAACCAAGCCCTACAGATTGTATAAATTGTTCAGAGTTATTTGTACAGGCCAGAAAATCTTTTGAATGCATTCTTTTATTAGCTATTAGGGGGGTTGTGCCTTTTCCAAGCAAGTTCTGCAGAAGATGAGCATTTGCAGTCTGCAATATGTCAGCACAGCTTCATGAACGATGTAAAGCCAAATCTGAATAATGCCATTGCTGTTAATTTGCATGGCTGCTTAATATCATCACAGAAAAGCTGGACAGGGACGGGCTGTCAATTGTTTTTTCCTGTGCATGAACTGGGTTCCAAACAAGAAGTGGTAGTTTTGCATGCAATAGATAGCAGATCTATGGAATTGCTTGCCAAAGGATGTTGTGGATGATAAAAGTTTATAAGCGTTCAACCAGTGACTGGACAAGCTCACAGTAGAGAAATGCACTGAGGTTACTCAAGAGAGAAAACACACCTTGCTCAGGGAGTCCCTGACCTGAGAACAGCTGACGCTAGTAGGGCAATGTATCTTGTCACTGTTTTCCCCACGGAGGAGTAGAGAAATGACACAGAGTCCAGGCGCAGGGTTACAAGGAAACAAGGCAAAAGCCCCCCTTTAATGATTTATCAGAAGGCTTTTTATATGGTAGTTTGCAAAAGCATATGAAATGGCATAAGGTAATTGGTTTTTGCCATCCACCCCTCAAGGGGATTGGTCAAGTTCTAAGACACCCATCTCTGGATGTTTTTCTAGTTAGAACCATAACAATTCTGCAAAACAACCTGCAGCTGCAAGAAGTTTATAAAACGGTAACATTGTTTTGAGTTACTTGCATGGGAAAGACAGAACTTTCAGAAAAGTGCTGCAGAGAGCTAAAGAAATTCTCTGCTGAAGCTTTTTCAGCATCCATAGTATCTTCTAAGTTTTCCTCTTCCTTCCTCTTCCCAAAGCATCTGTTTATGATAGCAGTCCAAAGCTGGATGCCGGGCTAGGTGGACCTTGACATGACCTGGTACAGCTGCTCTTCTGGTTTTATGTTTGTGGTACAGGCACTGGTGGTAAGGAGGCTGTAGCTCATGGAATCAGAGAATGGTTTGGGTTGGAAAGGACCTAAAGGATCATCTCGTTCCAACCACCCTGCCATGGGCAGGGACATCTTCAACTAGACCAGGTCGGTCAAACCCATTTCCTGAAGTGTTTGGTTTTCAAGAGAAAAACGACTTGGATATTTGTATTTATTTCTACCGTTACAGTAGGCTTTGGGTTATGCATGGCTTTCAAGAAGCAATGTTGGTTAATGGCACTATTACTTATATTTTCTGTGGATAAGTTGTGTCTTCTTTATTCACATTCTCACAAGAAAATCAGGACAGTAAAAAAAAAAAAAAGAAAAATTAAAAACAAAGAAATCAAGTACACGTGTTATTTTGACCCAAAACAAGTCCATGACAGCTTAGTACACACAGACATTTCAACAGGCATGTTGGCTTTATAATCCCCTTTTTTTTGGCGTCAGCATAAGTGATGAAAGGTAGCCATGTGTCCAGATAACTCCATATGAGTGATTAGAAAACCTGGTCATTTTTCCCATGGCACAGGCCCCTACCTGCATTTTTAAGGACAGCTTTTATCCCAGATGCTTGATGAATGCCAGCTTGTTGCAGTATTAGCAGTAATGTCATATACCTGTGAATGTGCAGCCCAGCCCAGCAAGAAGCAAGTGCCAGGGAAGAGGATGAAAAGCAGACCCTAAAAGCCTGAATACTCCAGATGGGCAGGCTGTCCCCAGGGAATAGCTCTCCTCTTGTTTCTATCAGCAAGCAGAGGGAAACAGTTATAAGAAACAGGCCTTGTTTGCATTAATATTTAGAGTGTTTTGCCCAAAATGTAGCTAAATAATGAATCTGAAGGTACTAAACACTGTTGTGTGAAGCTGGAGCTCAGACGAAACAGAGGAAGAGAGGTGGCAGGAAGGCATCTTGGGGAAGCAGAGACTCTATTTGGCCCTGTGTGCCATCAAGATCTTTCTGGAGGATTCCACAGAGATCAGACTGTGAGACCATGACAGATCTGACAGCAACCTCAGGAGGAAATACATGCCAAATTAATGGTGTCTGGAGAACTTTCAGTGAAGCAGGTAAGGGCTGCAGCTGAGCTGACAAAATCCAGCAAGGGCTTGTCTATCCAGCAAGCCAGAATAATGTGCTGAACCGACCACTGAAAGCAGGAAAGGCATCACTTCCCTGAAGGGATGGACATCACCTGGACTTCCCTAACGCTGGTCAACAGGACAGTGGAGGAATGGGCTCTAAATCAACACCACTGTACGGGATGTTCAAACTGCAGGTGGAGAACTGAGCTCCAGAACTACTGACAAGATGCTGCTGGGGCTGGGAAGCAGCAAATCTCACTGAGCAGCCATAGATTAGATCTAGATGCAGACGCAGATATTGTTGGTTTATTAATGTGCCTGCTCTCAAACTGGGTGGCAAGTCCCCTGGAGGGCTGGAGTGCAGAAGGTTGAATAGTTTACCTCTGCGAGGGAGCAAGCAAGGCTGAGGCAAATCCCCCGCACTGCTTCACTCTGTGTTACTGCTTGGATCAACCAGAGTGGCTCCTCCAGGACGCCGAGCCCTACAGGCCACATCTGACGTCCACGTGGAGCCCCTGGCTCTGCATGGCCTGTCCTTCCCCAGCCAGGGATGTGCCCAGCTGCTCCCACCATGGCCCTGGAACTGGCCCAGCTGCATTTCCAACCCCACACCAAACAATCTGCAGCTATTCCTCCTGCTCTCCCAAATTAGGATATTTTCCTTGGGGACTGCTGTCTGACTGTCAGTTTTCCAAGCTGAGGCTATGCCAGCTTTGCATTTCCTCTTCTTTCCTCATACACTAACTCAAGCTTTGTCTGTGGGAAGATTTCTCTCCTAAAAGCACCTGGTGAATATCCTAGTTTTCCTAGGCTTCTGGGCTAGGGCTCAGGCTGGTGGTAGCCATTACACCTGATGAAATCCCTGGGCATGCCAGTGTCAGCTGACAGGTTTCAATATCAGGGTACACAGTAGCAATTTATAATAATGCATAATGTATAAAAACTGACCATGTCTGATGCACAGGTGTTCCCACTGCAGAGAAAAGTTGTCTACACTAATAAGCAATCCTGATCCTCCCGATTCTCTGTCACATGTTTTATTTCTGTTCATGCAAGTATTTGAGTTTGTTCCTCTGGTGAAAGAGGTGAGTCCTGGCTCTTGCTCAGGAGGATGTGCTGCCACAGCAGTGTCCTTGTCTGTGCCCAGGGCAGAGGCAGAGAGCCAGTCCTTGCCACCTGGATGCTTCTGGATGAGGAGCATGGACATCCATTGGTCAGTGGCGTTCCAATCCTCCTTCAGTTTCTGGATCATCTGGGAGAGCACTAGTGCAGAAGAGGTGTGAGAGTAGGTCAGAATAAAGTGGGGGTTTTTTGTTTCCAGTGACTGGATGCTGGCTGAGGTCCTGCCAGAGCCCATGGGTCTTCTATCACAGACAACTAGTTGGGCAGGAGGTGCCACTGGGATTATCTGACAGGAAACTGAGGCCAGAGGTGGGTCTAGTGACCAAAGAACAGACCAGTTCAGCAGGGGGCACAGCACTGGAAGTGCCTAAGTCTTATAATAAGAAAGATAACCCAATGATGGGGGAAAGGGAGGAAGATATTCTGCCTTAGCCTCTCCTGAAGATCACCACAAGTTTGAGTCCTGAGTGTAGGTTGGAAGAAAGATCTTAATTTCATGATGAGGAATGCAGAGATTGGATTTGATGCTGCAGAACTCACCACTGGAAAGCTGGTGACTTTCCATAAACAACCCCAATCAGCCGAGCCTGACGCCGTTCCACAAAGAACTAAGTTTCATTCTAAGCAGATATATTTGTTTTGGAAAAGTGTCTGTAAAGCTGAATGTGGTGCAAGTATGCTGCTGGCAGGGAATTTTCTGGCACAGTCCCTCTTGGCATGCAGCAAAGTTACCAGTCCAGCCCCGCCATTCATGCTGGGCCTGAATCACCAGCATGTTGCTGCAGCTTTGTGCTGGTACCATTCCAGGAAAACAACTGAGAGGCTCCAGAGAGTTCCTGAGCAATGCCATGTCCTGCCTGCACGGCAAAGTCCGTGGCAAAGCTGCCTGCCAGCAGCTGGCTCTTTGCAGGAATGTTGCTGCAGCCTTGTCAGCATCATCTCAGTGTCATTTGCCATCTGCCTGCCTGTGCCTCGTTTTGTCTCCTGGTCCTACACCAGGCTGGGTGGGCAGGGAGCAGACAGTGAAAGGGATAAGTGGCTCCTGTGCCTCCTCCAAAAAGCAAGAACTGTGTCCCAGCTGTGTTGCAGAGTGGTGATGACAGGGAGGCCACAGTGGAAATTGAGGAGAGCCACAGAACCCTGATAAGGTTGGCATCTGACCCGTGCTCACGGTTAGCAGAGCCCTGCCTTGCTGGAGGAAAGAGTCAAGTGGCTTCGAGTCAGAGGTGTGCCTTGTACACACAGGCAAAGAATCATTTTGAAGCTAAAACCCTCAAAAAAGGCTTGTAATAATGGGATTTAGCTCTCACCACTGTCACAACTCCCACGTGTCACCCAACAATGTTATTTCTCCGTGTTTCAGTTCCTTCCCTGTGGAACGGGGAAATCTTCCATCTCCTGCCCTTTGCTGCTCCTGCCTATTTAAACTGCAACTTGTTCAGGCCAAGCATCATTTCTCACAAGGTGTACACACAACAACGTATTCCAGTGCATATTACATACATCTAGGAATAAAAATGAAAACTTAGGACTCCTGTGAAACTGACAAGTCTGGATAAGGGACATGCTCACCCTGCAGGCTGTGTCTACCAAGTGGCTGCATACGTGGCCAGCGCTTTGAGAGACATTAATGTGATGTTTCCTTATGCCCTCCGTCTCTTGGACTCCGTGTGCTGCCAGACACCCATGGCTACAGCAAGTCTCCCTAATCACTGGCTGCTGGCAAATACACAATCAGTCACCAGCCACTTTTGAAGTGTGCCAGACACATCGTGGAATATGTGCTCCTCTCAACCCATCTGCACAACAGGCTACAGATGCCAGCCGCTTTTCTTGGAGTGACGTGGACGGGAGAGAAAGAAGGGAAAAGGAGAAAACAGAGTTCTCCACACTTCTGTTAACACATTTCCCTCTTGCTTGTATACTAACTGCAAATTGTTGTCCCAATTTTTCTGTCCTTTTCATTTTTCCATTGATTAATTAGGCTGTCATTGAGTCAATGAGGTTTTAATCATATGACAATAAAATAGGAGATGTTCCTAAACTGACACTGCAGTTTTCTTTGGGAATATTCCCAATTTAAAGAAGGATAAGGTAGAAAAGAGCACTGGTGATAATAAGCTTAACCTTCTTGTCCCTTATACTTTCGCAACACTGCTCTGACTTCACTGACAGACGAATGGCAGTACTATCCTGTCGCAACACTATTAACGGGGCAATGATTTCACCAGGATTCTTGTGCAAAATCATACCAAAATTTTAGGAAGGAAATTTACTGAAAATTTTTATCCTCCTGGTGAAAATCTACATGCAAATCCTCTTTTAAAAGAAACATAGCTGGGTATGATTCTACACATGAAGGCACATGAGCATGGCTGAATCACCTGAATGAATCCCAGTTCAGTGAGATGGAACTAATAATGCTACACAAAGTGCATTGGAACACTTGAATGTAGAAAAAAAAGGGGAAAGAGTTCTCACTGTGTGCAAGTTTTCCTTTCGAGAACAAAATGAATGAAAGCAAGCAAAGGTTAATTATCCCATGTGCCTTCGGATGAAAGGTGCTTGATGAGCACAAGAAGTCATCCTGGGAATTTGGTATTTTTTAGAGCACAAATTTTTGTGAAATTCTCAATTTGGGCAGCATTTCCCACATCAAGTTCCCCAGCTTATCTGGGGGCCCTGCAGACTCTCCCCTCATGTGTAATGAATAAATCAGGATTGCGAACAGCAGAAGCCACATTTCTTCTGAGTAAAGTCTGTCTGCACAGACACACCATATGAATGGAACCATTTTCAATTCACAGCTCTTATTAATTTGGTGACAGAGGGGCAGAACACAAGACTGCTGGGTACAATGAGCTAATTGGATAAAAGGCATGTGAAAACACCATACCTATAATGTACCTTGTTAGCATATGCAAATGACATAATTATACAGGCTGATAGCAGTTAGGCACAGTAATACATAGTCCATGTGAACTGTCCACAAACACTTTTGAGATCAAGAAATAAAAGTAAATTCTTTAAACATCCTAATTGGTTGCCAAAAGGAAATTCATTCCAACTAGAACTTAATTCAGTGTAAAGTAACGTAACTCATTTGATCTCAATGAAGATCAAAAAAACACAACCATATCCAGACAATCTTGGATTACAACACATTGTTTGTATATATTTACTACATAAAGTTATTATGCAAAAAACAATCTTAGTGAGATGAAGGCTCTGTGAAATCATTCATTACTACTTCTTATGTGTTATTTGTGAGTCAAACATCGTCCTGTTCGTGCAAGAAGACACCATGTCTTCCTAAAATCTGGGTTTGCATGCAGGATTTCTACCAGCCAAATGAATAGTCAGATGTTTCTCATTCCCTCAATTGCACTCAGTGATTTTGCACTTCAAATTTAGGCCAGCCTCTCACCTCTCAAACTATTAATGTACCTCAGAGATATTTTCTAGGGAATTATTCAGGTGGACAACATTTTTTCTACTTGATTTGCTATGAAATGACAAGCACTGTTAAACCAAAGGTTAATCATTGATTGAGTTTAATGACACTAAAAGAAACAGGTCATGTGAGAAAGCAATTGCACTTTCATTTTTGCTGTCACAGGTCATTTATAGCTTTTGATTCAAATTCCACCCCACGCTAAGAGTTGCTAACAACATCCTACTTCAAATTCTAATGTACTACAACTGCAGAGCAAGCATGTGAGCTGGCAGTAATCAGGTCATTTGTAAAGCATACACAGATTCTTTCATTCATCCTGGCCATTAAACTGCTTGAAAAGATTATTTTATTGTTCCGCATTAAGAGGCGGTGCTTTTGACAACTTGTTTTACAGAGAAGTGCCGCTTTTTATTTGTGTGCAAGACTGTTCTGCCATTTTCGTGTATTTAAGAACCTCATACTCATCATCACCTGCAGTTCTTCCCAATTTGGTATGGACACAAAACAAAACAAAACAACACAACAACAAAAAAGGAAAATAGCTTGAAAATAGATAATTTATTTTCTCTGTGACCAATAGCTCTTGTGCCCCAAAACACACGAGGAGCTGAAAAGTCAACTCCAAGACTTTATGATTCTTTCAAGGATGGCTACATCAGCAGGGAGCTGCCCAGACAGTAACAGAAACTCCTTCTGATCTCATCCGCCCTTGTACCCTGCCATATCCATTTGGTTCCAGGTCATGACTCTTCCTTTACACCACCACCAAGCAGATCAGAATCAAATCTTCCACCTGCTGAGGGAGAGTTAATGGGCATTGTTAATCCAATATTCATCTATGCTTTGGCCCACTAGACAAAATAATAAGCCCTCTAATGAAGAAAGGACCCTTTAAAAACTTAGAGATGGGCAGGAAATAAGCAATAGAAGTAGATCATGAGGCTTTATAAATCCTATGTAACCTTTCTTTTCTTCCTTTTCATCCATATAATAAGAAAAAGAAGGGCCTAGTCCTCTAAGCTTTTGGGCACTTACATCAGAACCCACATATTTGATGTACAAATGTACAAGAATTTTCAAAACTGACCTTGTTTGAAAGAAGAAAACCATAAAGACAGTGATATAAGCTTGACTGAAGAAGTCAGGATTTTTGTTACAAAAAGCGCTTATAGGCAAAGCGGAACTGTACTTTCAAAAAGCTAATGGTGGGACAAAAGACATGAGATTGCCTTTATTTGTAGATTGTACATGAATTCAGGAGTGAGTCTGGCTCTTTGGAACTAGGCTGCTGCCAGATGCAAAGCTGCAGAGAACAGTTTGTCTCTAAGGCATAGCACTGCTTCTTCCTGCAATGGGCGAACGACTCCAGGTGTGATTTGATGAAAACGGGCTGTTGGTATAGACCAACTCCAGAGTATCACCAGAGCTCATATCAAAAAAATTGGCTTTAAAATAGTAGAAGTGATACAACAAAAGGAATGCCTTGAAGCATTGAAGTATTTATCTTTTGAAAGAATGCAGCAAGGATTGTTCAAATCTATAAAACATGAGGAGAGTGCTCATTCTGCAATAGCGACAACATTTTTTTTCCCTTTAAATCTGTTTCAGGAATGACCATAAAAAGTCTGCATTAAAAATTCTCATTTTCAGTGTGGCAGAGTTGGACTATTGCCATGGACTTTTTGAAGAGTCACTTCACATCCACATCTATTTTCACCCTTTCAACCCAATTCTACATTGTTACTGCTGAGTGGTGGAGCTGCCTTTGAAAACATACAAAGCAGGTGATTTTCAATTGTGTAAAGCCATGTTTGACTTTAGGCCTTTGAATTCATGGGAATAGCCTTTCAAAGTGCCTAGTCCAAAGCAAAGTGAAGTCAGTGGAAAATCTCTAGGTGATTTAACTGGACCTTGGATCTGGTCCAAACTGTGGAGCCTCGAAGTCTGGAAGTCTCAACTGGGCTTGAAGTTAACCCTGACTGTTCAAAAAGGGAATCAGAATTTCGCTGGGTCAACCTCCTCCACACATGCTGTGTCCTGTTTTGCAATGGCTTGAGAGCCTCCTCGAAGGCTGCAGGCATTCAGGACCTTGGAAAATGACCCCCCATCTTAGGATAAACCTTCTCACAAAAGCTGCTGCAGTAGATATGCAGTGGATTCATTACATTTTCTCAATCCATCTCTGCAGTCTAGTCATCTTTAGCCACAAGATGTGGTTGGAACTCATCTGCTAAACTTAGCAAGCCACATGGAAATTCACTTCTAGGAGGCTATTCCCTCCACGGATTGGTTACAAAGAATAAAGGAATAAATACAAAAATACAAAAAGTTAAATTAAAAATGTGATCTGACTTCCAAAACAATCCTTTATCCATAAAGTTCCCACCCAAGGAACCAGTTACATGTTTCAAGGGACGATATTGTTTAAAGAAACTGTAAATGCTGCACAGTTAAAAGAGAGAGATGCAGCTAGATTTAGTTAAACAATTGACTAATAACTCAGTCAACATTATTCTTACCCTAGGTAGTAGTTATCAGCTTAGACAGCTGTTATAGTCTTTCACTGTAATACTTAAAAGGCAAACCACCAAATTCAATACCATATTGTTTGTGTAGTAGTGTTTGTTTAAAGGTAAATCACTCATAAAAGTGTAATTTCCTGCTGATACATAATGGTGGATAGCGGCAGGAAGCCGGTCGGAGCAGACAGACCCTGAGATATGCAGTGCTAAATTGCCAGCAGTAGCTACCCCAGCTCTGAAATGACTGTGTTTTTACACCCAGTCACACCTAAATTAGCATCAGCATATTAGGTCTTCTTGCAGATGCCTCTTTTCTCTTCATGCAACAGCACATGATAAGAAAAAGTACTACAACTGACACAATAAAGTCATGTTTCTCCAAATAAAGATTCCCTTCCTGCCAGGGAGACCCTGCTGGGCAAAATTCCCTCCCCAGTCTGTTTATTAATGATTTTCTACAGAATCATGCTTGTATTTAGGGAATCCTTCTGCTTGCTTTCGGCTGACGCACTACCTCATAGGATTCCATCATTTTTGGAACTGCTAATTGAAACTCCCAAATTCACAGCGTTTTGCTCTCTTTTTTCTGAGTGTCAGTGGCACAGAGAGAGAGCAACTGCTGCTGGCTTTGGGAGAGCTGCTCTAGATTCATGCCAGTATAACCAAAACCCCAATTAACTTGCCAGCATGTGCTGACCCTTCACCCACTGGCCCCTCAGCCTGTACAGGGCCTGGCAGTATGAAAGCCGCGGGGATGCTCCCAGGGATTAAGCCTGACACACTGACACTGTATCAATCATGGGATGAAACATGCCCCGAGAGAAATCACTTTCTGTTTCCATCGTGCTCCTTGGAGCTGAATGCTTTTTGTTCAAGTTCATCTGCCTAAATCTCAGGTTGCTGAGTCCAAGCCAGCTCACTATACGATTAAATTATAATCAGTGATTAGAGAGGCAGAAGGTAATTCATGCTGTGCACTCCATGTACCTTTTTTTGGCAGAATGAATCAGCATCCATCTTTCAGATAGTCCCTAGTGCCCAGTGTAGGTGGATATGTATTTTACTTTCCTGCATTTCTCTAAAGAGATTTCCTGGGATGCCATCAGTATGCTTTGATGGCCTGCTGCCAGAGCACTCCCCATGTGCCATAAGAATGCACTGGATAAAATCTCACAGCCTGTAGCTCAAGCCCACGCAGAGTGGGGAGGAAAGGACTCTCACTGCCTCTCTCACCCTTTCTCTGCCAATGCCTAATTGCTCAGAGAGATTAAGAGAAGAAGAACAATGTGTGTCCTCTGCTCACTCTTACCCATCTATACCCGAAAACCCGGACCCACACAAACCTGGATCCAAGCCATAGCATTCAGAGGAAGTTTTAACAGAGTGAGGATGTTGAGCCTCATTTGGTAGGAAGAGCAGTTGCTGTGCAATTGGTACCAAAACTCTCTTGTTCCTTTGGACAGGAGAGACCTCTGATATGTATATACACAGATATTTTTACAGAATTCCTTTTAGTAGTCCATAGAAAGGAAATAGGAGTCCTGCAAAGATTACAGAAGAGTGAATTACTATGCTAAATTTAAATTCATAAAACATTAATAGAAGGTAAATTGGAAATCAGTTCCATCTTCCTCCATCTGCCAAGCTCTACTTTCTCAGCAGCAAAGCACGTAGCTCAGGGAAATTCTCCCATCTCACTCCATTAGGGTTTGATGTTATCAGCATTTTCCTGTCATATACAAAAAAATTATCTTTAATTAGCTCAGCTTACAGCTACACTACCCAGACTTGGAAACTTGTTTTGGGATATGAGGAACTAGTTGTCTTCTCAAGTGTCTTATGAATCATCAGCAGCAATAAATACATCAAAGTCCTGTAGCTCAGGCCTGTTGTCTGGCATAACCGAGGCCAGTGCTTATCCCTGGAGATGGAACTCCAGTGCCCATGCCATGCCCACAGTCCCTCATCCAGTGCAGTTCAGCCATCCCTTCCCCTAGGCTATCAGCACTGAGAGGAACAAGAAAAAAAAGCTACCTTGCCTTCCAGTGACAGCAAGTTTATCCCGAACTATGACCTAGATAGAAGAATTGCTTGCCTAAAAATGCTGCCTTTTTCGCCTACTTTTAGTTTGGGTTTTTCTTTGTTTTGTTTTGTTTTGTTTTAAAACCCAAATGCACTTAGGAACATGAGTTTCCAGTGTAGTGTGAGCTGCTCACATTCCCTGAAGTTCAACTTGTTAGAAATGAAGGGGGATTCATTTCCTGGATAAAAAAACTGGATAAACTGGATAAAATCCCTTTGCAGGTTGCATTAGTTCACAACTAAATATAGCACGTGTCAATGCTTTCCTCACCCAGAGGAAGAGAAGATTGTCTATTGGTTTCCTCTTCATTAAAGAGTGGCTAAAATAAAATGTCTTTGTTTAATTGAATGGCTCTGCAGACCTACTCAGGCTCCACTCCTGTTTCTTCAAACAAAAAGATAACAAAGGAAACGTGGATCTGCCATGTAACCTCGTCATTTGCTTGGAGGGGAGGAAGAGCTACACGCCAGTCACAGGCTTCCCTCAGTGCTTCAAGGACAGAAGGAGCAGCTGCCAGTCTGGGGGCAGCAGGATGGAGGAGGTTCACACACTCTATAAAAGCAGAATAGCATTTGGAGAGAAATTGCAATCAGCAGGGGAATGATTTGGAAAAGGCTGTGAGTGGCTCAATTTTGTCATGGCAATTCTCTTTGCTGGACCATCAGGTTCCTGCTGTGGTAGGTGGTTCATCGCCCAAAAAGTTATCTTGAAGCCAAGAGATATTTTACAATGAGCCTGGTGTTTGTGAAGACACCATAATTTGGCATCACTTGTGCACAATGTACCTGTTTGGTATAAGGATTGAGCTACTGACCTGAGTCAAGGATTGGGTAAATGTTTGTCCTTTCAAAAATAAATATTATTTCTTATAATGATATTTATAATAATATTGCAGGTTTGTACTGCAACCCTGAGTGAGAACAAAACCTCTTCATACTTACAGAGTATGAATACTACATACTACATACATACTACATACAGAGGCAGACCCTGCCCCTCCAAACTTGCATTTGAAATCAATGAGAGAGATGTTGTATGGTAAAAGTAACAGAAATGGAAAGGGAAGGATTAGGTTGTCATAAATCACACGAGAGGTCAGTGGCTGTGCCTGAATGCTGATTTTAGGATGCTAACGATAGAAGGTAGGAATATGGGTAAACAGTTAAAGAAATCCCCCAGGTATTCACAGTTGATGAAATTTAGGGTTTCTGAATAACACTGTGTTATTCATAATAACAGAATTCAGAATTAGACACTCTGAACAATAACACACATAGAGCCATGGTTTTGCAGTCTGTACTCCAAAAAGCACAGGAACCTCAGACTTTTATTTTTTTAATTGGTCATGAATTTGTTCTCCCTTCAGTTACATTTGGGTCTACTTTGTGGGAAGTCACTGAGTTATGGAATGGAACTCAGAAGAGAGCAGACCAACAGCAACTCCCCTGCCATGCAGTTGCAGTGAGACTCTGCCAGCTTTGCTGCTGTAAGACATTTGCCAGCCTGTAAACTACTTCAGTGGGAGCCTGAATCTCCTCGTCCCTTTCTCCCCACCTTGAATGGGACAGCACAGGCAAAGCCCCACGCTGATCTCTGGCTGTGGCAGCCCATGCACTCACAGCTCATGATCTCGTGATCGTTCAGTCTGACCTTTGGAGTAACCCAAGGTGAAGAAATTCATGCAGAAGCTCCTGCTCAACCCTGTGGTCTCAATTTGTGGTTGCTGGTGGTTTAAAAAGTATGGCTTGCTCCAGTCTCCTGATGATGGAGAATCACCACATCCCTGGTCAGGTATTGCTGTGGTTTGTTACACTCAGTGAGTCAATTTAACACAAATCCTCTCAAGCCTCACAGGCCTCCTATCCACTTGCAAACCTGGAAATCAAGACATCTTGCAGATTCTGTTTCAGTACAATATAAATAAAAATCTCATGTTAGGTCTATTATTCAGCCTAAAGCATCCACCAGAATCTGTGGATATTCTGTAAAAAGTGTCACTGAAGGCAGGAAAACCTACTTTCTACCTCCATTATGAATTTACAAGTTGATGTATTAGCCAACCTAGATGTTGTTTAAGCTAGTCTTGGCCTCAGAGAGACGGTCTAACTCTGCTAAGAGGCTCCTAAGGACATTGAAACTGAATTTCTTTTCCTATATGAAAACATCTCTCACTGAAACACTGTTTGAGGGAAATCACAAATGCAGGAAACAGCAGCTACAGTGCCGCATGTTTGTCCGTATAGAAGGAATGTGATGATATCATTTTGGAATGTGCTTTCTTTCTCAGGTTTTTGTTTTGGTGGTAGGAATGTCACTTTCTTAAAAAGTAAAGCACATTCTTGGCCGTTGTCTCCCTCCCCCTCCTTCCAAATTTTGCCTACGAATCAATATTCCCGTCTCCTGCCATGTGTTTTTCCCAACCTGTCAGATACCGTTCTCATGTTAGTAGCACAACCATCTGATGTCAGGCATCCCAACAGGCAATTATAAATAGTCATTTACTATTAGTTTAGAAGGTTTATTTCCACAGATATAAGCTACAAGATGTTTTTTGCTATTTTAACTTGAAAGCGTTATTTATTTGCATTTGGCATAGAGGATGTGACCAACTAAAATATGTCCATTTCCGCCATGCTGTAGTGAAACCTCAAGACAAACCTTTGCTGTCTGAAATGGTCTGTAAACATCTCATTCTACCAATTTTCAGAGGAGCCCAAAGGCACATGCTGTCCTGTTCTCTGCAAGTCTGACTGGGTACCTCTGACAAGTCTGCCTGAGAGTGCCCATATCCCACTGGGTATTTCCTTACAGCCAGAGTCAGTGCAGATGAAGTTGGCCAAGCATGGAGATCTACTTTGCTATTATTTTCTGTGGAACTGTCTCATTTTTCCCCATTTATACCTCATCCATGTGCTACGTACTGCTACTACATCCCCTATTACATCATGATCTTAAACTTCTACTTCCAATTGTTGTTAAGACTAACTTAAGGATAAGCAAGTTCCTAAACCCGTTCCTCAATGCCCCCAAGGGACTGAGATGCTGGAGAACACACCTGCACTTCCAAGAGGCAAACCCTGCCTCATCATGCCAGATTGCTGTCCTTCCATCTCATGGAGCAATGAAAAGTCAAAATTAACGAGGAAACAAACCTTCAGACAGAAAAATCTGAGAGTTTAACACTATTTTTCTCACCTGAAGAGGTATTTCATTGTGGATTTCAGTGTGCTTTGCAGGTGATCAGGAAAGGAATGATTCTTTCAGCAAACAACACAGGGGAACTCTACATGGTTGGAAGGTTCCCTTGTCCACGCAGGCATGATGAGAATGGCTTTCTGAAAAGGCAAGTCTTGTGCCTCAGGAGTTTGTCCTGCAGGAGTCCCGGACCTCTTCAAGTGGCAGGTGGACCCATGGCGGTTGGAAGGACAAAATGAACTTGTCCGTCCCAGCAGCCAGACACACAGCATTTAAATTTTGATATTGAGAAGGGCAATGCATATCAAACCAGTGAATTGCAAGAATCCTAACGATCCTGAAAACCAACATGTTTTCTGAAAAAGTGTGTGCTTCAGCAATGAACATCTGGTAAAGAACAGAGCAGAAGAACAGCAGGGCATTGCCAACATGGCAGGCCATTCAAAAGCAGAAATGTTGCATCCCGTGTAAATGAAGCTGATTCCAGAAAGCTGTCTTGGAATCTTCTTGTCCTAGCATATCTCATGTCTCAGAGCTGACATGGTGTGATTTCTGGGTCTTTATTCTCAGAGAATAGCAATGTCAACCTCAGTCACACTGCAATTTCTGATCAGGATCATAACGTTAACAGCAATAAATAGTTTTAGTGAAACTCAACTCACTGATCTAATGTTCTGTCTGATCTCCAGGGTCATTTGCAATGAACGCTACTGCGGTTTTTTTATCACAGAAGTCCTTTTATTGAAGAATGTTTGACAAAATGCTAAGGGTCTGTAATTTGCCAGAGAATCAAAATTATCTGTATAATCAAGGACACTGCAAGATCAAATATTGACTTTGCATAAGCAAAGTCGTCGCTACAAAAGAATTAAGAAACCTGGCTGGGCAGATGTAATCATGCAAGCATCAGCCAATACATTTTTGTAAGTCTCTATACTGGCTACAAAATGCTTATGCAAAACCAGAGGCTTCCTACTGACTTAAGTCAGAATTGTGTGTGGGTGTAAGGGTGTGCCTTTGCTGGAGCAGCTTAGATGTCAGAGGCCAGAAACCCAACTCAACAAGTCTCTGTATTCTTTAACAATTAGATAAACCAGTAATAAGTCCATAACTGCAATTCCACAAGGTAATTTCATGTGTCTGAGAGACGACAATATGCAAATAATTAAAAGAAGAAAGCTTTTCATCCTTGCAAACCGTATTACTGAATTCTGACATCTTTTCTATTTGCGGCACACAGAAGAAGGGAGGGCAGGGGTCACCCTGCACAGCGTGGAGGTACCAGGAGAGGAAGAGGGAATCCCCAAGGCTGTACATTTGCTGAGTTCAGTTCAACAGAAAATATGGAAATGTAGGTCTCTCCTATGCTACCTCTTCTTAGCAATTTTCAGCTTTTTGGTTGTATGCAAGAGGAAATGTCCTGGGATAAGGTGCTTAGATCTAGTATAACAAACAGGGTATGAAAAATCCCCTTTACTCTGACCATCCTTGAAATAACAAAGCAGCTCAATTTCTGAATTATTATATTTAAGCTGTCTTTCAACTTTCCTTTTTCCCCCGATAGCTTTAAATCTCTCCGTGGGTGGAGGTCTAATGTCAGCACATGCAATTCTATACTGTAATCATTTTTTAACTACAAGATCAAAGCAAGTAGGTTTTTATTACTCCAGTGTCCGATACTTCAACTTAACTATTGGATATCAGGCAACAGCTCTCCTCAATGCACCACATTAAAATAAATCTTCCCAGCTACACTTCGCTTCTACCAAGAAAAGTATTCAAGAAAAAAAATACCTTATTAATCATATGAAAATAACAAACTTGTTTCTATGTTTACTCTGGGGGTGTGCAAGCAGCATACTGCCTAAGAAGAAACTCCATGGCAAACATCATTAATATTCTCATCTTATTTTCATTTCTAACACTTTTCTTCACTTTCCCTGCTTCCACACAGGAACCCAGAGAAATTAATACCTGGCCCACGGCCAGACTGTCTGGGAGAGCGGTCCTCTGGGGTATTATTCCTCTGGCCATGGCAGTGCAGAGCCAACCACACAAGAAGAATGAAGGCATCTTTCACCCCCCTGGTGTCAACCCCTCCCTAACTGTGCCCAAATCCCATTTATGGTCTCTCTCCACTACCCTGTCCGTGGGAATTCTTCCCATCCATTTGCTGGTGTCTCACTCTCATGGCTGGGTATCATGGGAATAGTTTTCTGAACTGGCTGCACTCATTTGTCCTTCCGTTGATACTGCCGGCTTTGCATTCGGGACAGTAACTTCAAGACAGGACAGAAAGTTGATAATTCCTTCATACTTCTGGAGAAAAGGTGTCACTTAAAGTCACACATGACTTATTAAAGTACTCCCTACTGCTCACAGGGGAGTGACAGATTCATATTTAGCCCAGAGGAATCTTAACAGTGTTTTACTGTGATTACAGCAGAAGCTCTGAGCCAGCCTTTCTGCACATGAACCACTTTGGGCACGTGGGCAGTCCCACTGACCCTCACCATTCATCTGCTCTGCATGGACATGGATCTGCCAGGCAGCATTTCCAACAGAGCCACGCACACACAATGCCTGCTCTTTGTTATCCTCCCAAATACTTCTCTGTCACAAGCTGTTCCAATTAAGAAGGCATGCAATAATATCCCTAATTACATTTTACTTTGATGAGAGATCTAGGCATTTTTTTGAAAATGCATGTTGTATAGGGTTAGGAGAATCTTCATTTCAATTCCCTGCATATTTTGGCACGAGCTGTGTCTCCGCCCTCGGCGGGCTCCAGGCCCTGCGGGGCACGTGCATCCCTTCTGCTCCTGCAGCCCAGGCTCTGGATGCCAGACACCAGCAGAGCAACACGGGGCTAGTTTTTGCTGACTAACCCAAACACTACATCTGTGAGCTCTGACAGCTCCAACACAAGAATTAAAGAAGACCCTGAGCAGTCCGGGGGTCTGGATGGAAGGGTCCTGCTGTAAAATGCTGCCTTAGAGCTGTGAGGCTCAAGCAAGCACTTGGAAGGAGATTTATATTTTGTTGATTACAATGGTAATAAGCCACAAACACAAATTCAAAGAGTAAGAGTGAACCAAACCCATGTTCTCTTTGAGTGAGATAAAATCTCTACCTTTTACACGCCTATTGATGTGTTCCTGGATAAAATGTGTAATTTTAATTAGCTGAAAGTACCTGCCTTTTATATTGGACTTGGTGCTAAAAACAAAGAAAATCAGACAGCAAAAATGCCATGCTGGCTGAGGGCATTTTTCTTTTGTGCTGAGGAATTGGTCTGTGCACTGCTTTCCTCTCAATCAATACACATTAGTGTGTAATTGGTGACTATAAAAATATTCCCCCTCAAGGTGTTCTGTGTCAATTAGCATCACTTTGCTAATTCTCTTGCCAAACAGGTACAAGCATTTGTACGTTAAGCCTCTCTGATGCAGGCTCCATAGGTAAATTTCTTTCTATTAGTGAAGCAGCTACAGCGAATGCAATTATCCCTAAAATGAGGAAGGAAAAGAAGAAAATCTAAAAACAAATGTGTCGATATAGAACTAAAGTTAAGCACAAGGAAATTAGATTCTTTACTGTAATTGTTTAATACTATTCTGGTATGAAATATTTGTCTCTATTATTTCAACTATTATGTCAAAACCATGTCCATTTAACACGCATATTTGTAAGTATGGATGGAGGTAGATATATTGTATTTGTCTATGCATACCTCAAGAGTGCTGTGTTTTTGTTGGATCTTAGGATTATTTGGTCAGCTCAGGTCCCTTGATCATACTAAAGAAGAATTTTAGGTCAAGAATTTATATTTATAGTGAACCAAATATCTGAGCAAATGGCTGTTTCATTAGAGCTAACTTTTTATCTCCATCCAGGCCCAAGTTTCAAACACTCCTTCCTGGATATCCTCTCTCTGCCCAAGGGTTTTGCCATCTCACTCTCTCTTTCAACACCACCCTGTTGTTTGGCTAGCGAGACACGTTGTTTCTCTATCTCGACCAAGGATTTTGCCAAGTCCTGTTGCTTCCACTTCTGTAGCATATTTAGAATTCCTCTAGCCCTCTCTATCTCAAAATTCTTGGCCCTGCACAACTGTTTTATTTTGGCTGCTAGAAGCCCAAACTAACCTCACCAGATTTTGGCTGGCAACACAGATCTTTTTAACCATGTCTGTTTTTCCCTGGGCACATCCTTGTTTACTGAGTCTGGTGGTGGTGGAACCAGTACAGTAAAACTCAGCACTCAAAGACACCGAGGAAAATCCATGCTGGATCTTTAAAACAAATAGAAGTGCCACAAAACAGAGCTGAGGACATGGCTTAGCCTAAGTCTCAAATTTTCTTTGTTGGGGTTTTTATTTTTGAGGATAGGCGTATATTTCTACTGACTACAGCTTCTTTTTAATGTTTCCAAAATGAAAGCATACAAGGCACAGTTTTCATCTTTTCTGCCCAGTTTGCACACAGGTGAATGCCCACAAGCAACTCTCTCTGGATAAGAGCAAACACGATGGAGAGACTGCGATTCTCTCACTACATCTGACTGAACTGGGCTATTACAGCTAATAATGTCTGTTAATGTATTAGTGGACTGCTGGTTAGTGTACACTGGTAGATAAATGCAGATGTTGGCACTGGTGATGGCAGTGATAAAAATGCAACAGTACAAATACAGTCTTCTGCTGCAAATCACTTTTTCCTTTATTACCTTTCCCAAGCAAAATTCAGCTTTGATTCTAGTAGCAAACTCTTAAGCAAAGCTCAGATAACATTTATCCCAGACCATTTTTATCACTATTACCTTCCTTTTCTGGTAGGTCAGATAAAGCACCAACTTCAACAGTTTTCCTACATACAAGGTGCACAAGGTTGCCATCGTTGAAGAGTTGCTTCAGTGTTTTACTAAAAGACAGAGTTCATCTTTCATTTTCTTTATTTTTTAGAGCTTTTTATAAAACCCGTTTTCACTGCGCTTGGAAAATGTGACTGTACAATGGGAAAGGGCAGGCCCTCCTTTTTTTTTCTTGTCTGAACACAATGGCAGGATAAGGGAGGCACCGCTCACTACAAGGAATACACTTTAATCAAGCTGCCCAGCACCAAGTGTTTGTCTTCCACCACTTTAGATGCCAATGTTTATTTTCTCTCTGGGAGAAGAAACAGACAACACTTTCAATTTTAATAAAAATCTTCCAGAATGAAGCAAACAGATGACCTAATTTGGAGGACCTACTTCTTTGCTTGGGTTGCAAATAAAGGCAAGGAGGACTGGCAGGCTCCCATACAGCATTGCTGGAGGAGATTTAACACTTTCCTGTTCAGTCTGTTAGCTGGGAAGTGTGAGATGGATTGCAATGCTGTTTGATTCCACTTTCCTTGCTCTAGCAACAGTGTCATTACTATCACATACTGCTTGGCTTGAGAGGGAACTGCAAAATATGCTGCTGTGACTAAAGCTCCAGTTGGAAAGGTGGAAATCTGATTTTATTAAACCCATGTGGACGCCTGTTAAAATTACTTCTGCAGCTAAAGCCAAGGCTTCATCTTCAGTTTCACAACAGTCTCATTCTCTGGTATGAATCTATTGTTTCCAGGTTTAAGGATATCAAAGCAAATCTTCTGATGTGTTTCTTTAACCTACAGTACTGGGTGTCTAAACAAAGACAAGAAATCATAATCATAAGGAAGACCCGTCTTTTACCTAAATAATTAATTTCAAGCCTCCCAAGTTTGTAAAGAAAAACACAAAATCATTAAAGACTCCTAGTGCAGGGAAATTGAAATGCTTATTTCTTGTGAATCCCCATGGCAAATTTCCAGGACTTGGAACTCAAGTGCTACATTTTTTATGCTGTTGGCTGACAGCAGATAACAACATTTGAGGACTTCAAGCATCTTGTCCTGTCTGGATGTACCATCCAGTAACAGCAGAAACTTACTTTATTCTCTGTGACCAGGTAGAAATAAGAGCCTGAAGACTCCTGTTCTGTTCTAGGATTCATCTCGTTCAAAACTAGGTCTCCCATCCTTTTCTCCCAGCAGCACTGAACTCCCAAATTCAAGGGAGGGAAAGAGAAAAGGAAGGATGAAGATGCAGAAACATGAAACCTAAGTCCTCTTTTCCCTGCATCACCTTGAATACCAAAGGAGCAGCCCTGTTGCCACGGAGCTGCAGGCACAAATGGTGCCAGCCCCGTAGTTTGTCCTCCTGAGGCTCTCTGCTGGAAACACAGGAGGGGCACCATGGAAGAGGAGACAGGAGGCAGTGGAGGACTGGAACCAATGTGTTTTCTGCCATGCACTTCTCCCCAAATAAACCTCTACTTGCCTTGCTCATAGTTTGTAACAGATGAAACTTGGTGGAATCTAGCAACTTGTCCACAAACTACCTAAAAATATCACATTAACTATCAGCAACCATGCACTGGTTTCCCTTGGAACTTGTGCTCCCACGGTGAGTGATGCCCACTGCTGGAAACACACTTCTTAATTTTCATTTAAACTTGCCTTGTTGTGGCTTCTTAATGCAAATTCTGACTATTGCACTGCCATACAGCCCCTCTCTGCAAGGGTGAACTGGGCAAAACTGAGGCACTCCATGATATTGGTTTTTCTGGTTTTTTATTTTGTGAGCAGATTCTGGGACCTGCTCTTCTGCCTGCCTGCACTAGAGCATACAGCAAGCATTACTGACAGCAAAGAGCTGCTTTGGAGGACCAGGATACTGTGCACTGCAGCTAATGTACAAAAATAAGAGGTCTGTTGTAAGGACCTTGCAGTGATATCCGGCTGGACAATGAACACCTTGAGGGGGGGCATTGACTGATGACAAGCATGGGACTCAATCTTTGTCCCAGATCCATCCATGAATGGATCAGTCCTCATATTCACAAAATCATTGTTTATTCTACTGGCCCACTAATTGCTACTATTAAAGCAAATGGTACCATGTACGGTCTTGCAGAGCATCAACAACCTCGAGCTGCCTGGCACTTAGGCGAGTAGCAAGGTGCTGCATGCAAACACCTCCACCCAGAAGATGGGCATTCCTTTGATTATGGCTCTGCTTTACCTTTGCCATCTCTTAGGGCAGTTCCCCGCCATGGGCACTATCCATAGATACCAGCTGCCTTCCTGTTTCAGCCAGCAGCTGCTATTCATTCAGCTCTGTGCTATTCATTCGGCACAGCTCTCATTCCTTAGCAGGTTGTTACAGTTTATGGACATTTTCCTGTGTCAGAAGGACCAGGAATGAAGGTGCTTTCATGTGCTTTCGGCCCACGTCGCCTCTGTGTCACACGGAATATCCAGCTCCCTGAAACTACATCCCCTGTTCACTGCTGACACTGGGGAATCATCTGGATTCCAGGGTCCAAGATATCATTTGTTATGTACTTTTCCTCCCAGACACTGTAAACCACCTTGGGGTTTATTTCACCATTTATTATAGTATTACCAGGACGATGTTGGATTAATACTTTCTCTACGAAAACCAGCAACACTGTCAGCAGAGAGTTTGTCCCATAAACTGGATGGGAGTCGGACATGCAGGACTCCCGTGTGAACAATGGATTGTGGAGAATAATCTGTAGAAATCCTGCTATATCTCACCCACAGAGAGGTGTCAGAGATCCCAAGCTGGGGCTAGGGAGTAACTGCTGGCACCCAGGATAGATTCCTGAAGACTTCACTACACACAAAGCAGCCACTAGGCTACTCAACTCCAGCATAAGGGTTTCATATAGATCAAAACAGTTCAAAACAAACATCTCACCATTCATCAGTCATGCTCTTTTCTCTTTTTTTTCCCTTGTTTTGAGAAAATGAGCAGAAAACAAGCGGAGAAATATAAATTTATTGTCCATACACTGGAAATCTTTTTTTTCCGGTCAGCTCCATTCCTGAGTCAGCTATCTGTGTACACTGCCAAAGGAAGTAATGGAAGTCATCCACACAAAAGAAAGGGAGCACAAATCAACAGGAGAGAAAATTGGGTTTATCTTGAGCCACTGGCAGAAACAAAGCTATCAACCATGTGCAACAAGACAGGGCTCACTGCAGAGTTGCAGAGCCCCTGTACTGTATTGATGATACCTAAGTTGCACGACTGCTTTGCAGCTCTTTTGCCTTTAATCCAAATAGTGTCAGCCTTCAGACTGCTTCTCAGCCTATCTGTGTGCCTGCAGACACTACTGCATTGATTTCCATCTGGTGCATGTTTTAAAAGTTTTCCTCACAACCTTAAGGATTAACTGGTCTTTTTTTTTTTTTTAACACAACTTCAGATTCTGAAGCATGCTGAGGAAAACAATCACAGCAAAGAAGCCCCAAATCTCCTGCAAACTCTCCCCTGATCAGTGGGCATTCAAAGATCTACCAGCAGCTGTTAATGTCGCGTTATGGATGATTAGCAGGACTTCCTGTATCTAATGAACATGGCTCTTTCAGTAAGCAGACACAGTACAATGCTGTCCCAGGAACATAAAAACGATGTAACACTCAGTCAGGAATGCATTTACTACATGGCCCGGAACGGTGAATTGATCTCATGCTTCTGTAACAAAGATCTCATCTGTAGTCCCCATGCACTGCCGGCACTGGCACGGCTTCAGAACGAGCCCGATGATCCTGCTCCCAAAAGGAACTGATTAGGAGGGATGTTCTAGGAGCTATTTGATACAGGCAGCACAATCCAGAATGCCATTTATAGAGCAAAAATAAAATAATACAGCAATCTTTAGGTATTTTTATGTCTAAGTATGCCACCGGCATCTTCTAACTGACAGTGAAAATAAGTTTTAAGCACCCCTATAACCATGGTGTTCCTGGATTTGAAGCAGGTAGAGTGGAAGGACAGATGTTTTGGTGTGAGCAAGGCAGATAACAGATAAAGATTCAGTTTGATTTTTGCTATTTTCCTCTTCATTTTTACTGGAAATATAAACGTAGATCCATTTAAAATTCCACTGCTCATATCTCTACACCTTGTTGCACACACCAGGAATCCATGATATCCAGGGATATGTGAAATAAAATGTAAACTTGTGAGATGACCTATATGGTGAAGGGAGCAAGGATGATGTAAATAATACAGGCAATTTGTAAGAAAGGCTTTCAGAATCTTTTGCCAAATATCCAACTTGTGGCAACAGTGCAAGCAAGGGGGTGAAAATGTACTTGGAGTTTTGCTTCGTCTATAAAATAAACCCAAATACTATAAAATAAACCCAAGTTAAAACGGGTGTTGCCCAACCCAATTGTCAAACATCACTGCTGCAATACAAAGACAAATGTTTATTGGCTTAACTTTGAAACTGCAGTAAATGCTCTTCTATTCAATTAGATAAACAAATACAGGACAGAGGGTATAGTAGGGTCCTTTCAAGTAAATTATGCTTTCTAAGTCACGTGTAAAAGAAAAATGACTTTAATGTTTATATTTCTGTAAAATAAAAAACCATCAAGGCTCTCCTTCTGCTATATTCTAAATATATATAAAAAAAAGAATGTTTAAATGATGTCCATTTTATCACAAAGTCAGCAAAGCAAGGAAGCATAGCCAGGCTGACAATCCAGCTTTTCTTCTCACCATTACAAGAGAGAAGGAGAAAAAAATTCTCTATTCTGTTCTCATTTACAGTAGCACAAATCCCCAGGAACTGCACCGACTTCAGTACGTTATTTTGGATTTACGGCACACTGAAAGAGATTAGAGTTCAGTCACACATGAATGAAGAACAGAACATCCACATTCACTCTAAACATATTTTCCTTTCTTGTGTACACAGAGCAGCAATGCTGTCCTTAGCCATGACAGATTATGTGCTATTGGTTTACCTGCTTGCCTAGAGGTATTTATGCAGGTACCAGGCAGGATGCCTTAGTGAAGGAAGCACTTCATTCATACCCTCTCCAGCAAATGCACTCCAATTCATGGCCAGAGAGAACTGCCCCCTCTACAGCATCAGGGCATCAGGCAAGGGGCTAAAACGTACTCACAGCATTATGCATCCAGTGATGAAAACCACCTGTCTGTGAGTCTGTTCTACTGTCTCTGCCAAACACTAGCTCTAAGTCCTGACAATTTTGCATGCAGATACATTAGCATACATGGACTCTATATCCTTAAAATACAAGTAGAAAACTGTAGTAGTTGTTGGAGAGCACTGTGGTTAAAACAATATATAATTCCTGATCTTGACTGAGGAGGGCATTTTCTTTGTACAGGTTGCTTAGTTATGAGAATCTCAGATCGAGTCTCAGCAAAAAGGCAATGCCGTGAATAGATCAGTTTAAAAGCAATGATATCCCCTGCACAGCACAAGCCAACTTCATACCCTAACGCCCCATGCCTTGTCCTTCGTGTTCAGCTGAGGTGCAAACTCCTCACACACGAGCAGGGAGCCAAACAAACAGTGCCTTTCCTTTGGGCTTGACACCTGTCAACATTAAACACATCCGCCTCTCCTGCTCCGCAGGCTTTCTAATGAAGTGGCTGCAGGCAAGGAAGAGGCATTAAGAAAGGGAGTATTGCAAAAGTAAAATGAAAATAGGCTGCTCTGGGAGATCGACAGAGATTAGGGCTGGATATCCCTGGGCTCAGTATGACTGTGAGCATACTAATGCCCACATCTCCAATTGAAATGCTCTGGAAACCTTCTCTGCACCCTCCAAGAACACCGTGCAAAATAATAATTCCAGCAAGATAGATCACAAATGGGAAAGAGGAGGAAGGGTTGATTTTTGTGGTTATTTTTTTTTCTGAACTATAACTAAAGAACTGAAAAGTATGCAGAACATTTATTACAGAAAATAAATTGTCAAGGTTTAGAAGTCAGGCATTTTCCTAAGTTAAGAAAGGTCAGTGCCAACAGTTTTGAGAGTCCAGTATAAAATGCCTAGGATTTTGTTTTTCAGAACTTTGATTTTTATGGATATCCAATCTCTTCCAGACTCAACCTTTTAAAGACCCAAATTCTAACTTTCCAGCTAGCCCTCAACAACAAATCAGCTCAGCTATCTGCAGGTTACTTGCTAAATCATTTCAACTTACTCAGTCCAACCCTTATATTGCTTCCTGACTTTAAGTCTCTGGTAATGAAATCCTGCTGCTCCATATCTCCAGCCCACATCCCATGCTGCCACAGCACTCCCAGAATCATTGTCTGTGCTGTCCTTCAACCACACGTTTTCTGAAGAAAAGGTACAACTCCCTGAACGAAGTTCTGGGGAGTTTACCCTGTCCTTCCTCTGAGCTTTTCTCCAACTCACTTCCAGCCACAAGACTCTCACTAGAGCATTTAGGCTGTTTTATTCTGCGATTCGATACCGATGAGCACAATAAAGCTCTGGGTTCCTAAGCACTGGCACAACAGAAATAAACATGAAAATAATATAATATACCTAATGAAGAGGAGGCATGAAAATGGCCAGCCATGTCTCTTTATCCTTCTATCACATAAAACACATACACATATATTTATTTATATTTAAATATGTCGAAATAGAAACCAGGTACCTGCTCCTTACATCTGGTGAAAAAAACCTCTCTGACTATATTTTTATTTTGGAATGTCTCAATTTACCAAACAGAAACATTTCATCCAGACAAGTATTCAGTTAAATTCCTTTGAAAAACAGGCAAGCTTCCACTGGAGCTATGCCCGCCCCAGCTTCTGAGCAGCCCAGCTGGTAGTCTCCAGAGGACCAGGGCTTCCAGCTCCCACAGTTTCAACCAGTCTTGCTAGACAAATTGCCTGAAGATTAAGGACCCATGGGCTCATAATGCCCCCAGTCCAGGGCAGACTACCAGGCACAGCACAGTGTTGTGGTGACTGGGGAGCTCAGCAACACCAGGGTCATGGCTACAGCCATGGCCAGCACTCCAGTATCCAACAACTCCGGCTCCAGTCCTTTTTACAGGCAATTTCAAACTGTTGGAACATCAAGCTTCCCTGAGAAATCAAAATACTTCTCTCTTTCCAGCTCTATTGCATACATATGTGGCAAACAAAAGAAGATTCTTCTTGATCTTTTGCTCTCCTTCAGCTGTTCCTTATTACCGTACGTTCATCTTGTTTGTTCTTTTGTGCAAATTATTTTGCTGCTTTTTTGTGAAAGACGCCATTTTTCTACCTGTATTTGAACAGTTTCCAGCATAATGATATCCAGATATTGGTTGTATACGGTTCTGTAATACAAACAACACGGTGTTATAATTTTCTTTTTTCCCTCATTATAGAGAGCTTATTGAAAAATCAAAGCCTTCCCTCTAATAATTTTCACTCTGTTAGCTGTAGGCAACATTTGTTGAGTAGTAATTAAAATAATATAAAAGTATCTAAATTTTGCATGCATATTGTTTCTCATTTTTTCACAGACTGTGCGTTTGTTCTTCCCCCAGCCGAAAAGCTAAAAATGAGAATTTACTTCCCACGTTCTCACCTCCCCTCCTCTACTTTATACCATATTGCAACTTGTCATATTATATTGTGAATAACTTAAGAACTATTTGACATATTAGTTACACATTTATGTTGAAGAGCTTTTTTCCTTCACTATTTTTAGAGAGACCAATTTTACATGTCATGATATCCGTATCTATATTTATACTGAATATGTTTAAATTTTTTTTCTTACCACATTTAGTTCAAAGCTTTTACTGACGATAGGCACTAAAAAAAGAGCTATTTATCAGACCTTCATTTCACAAGGCAGATGGATACATTTCAGCTCTTCTGGGAAATCACACTATTCTAACTAGACACAGGTGAGTTTCCTACTACAGCCATGAGACAGTTCTTGACTTTGCAAAGTAAAGACCAAGATGGTTGTTCTCATTAAGAGAATTACACTTTTTCTGAAAACAAGGTGGAGCTAATCAAAACATCTAAGGGAAACAAACTGAAATATTCCTCTAACTGGCTGCGGTGCACATAAGCAATATCACACACCATGCCTGTCTTGATCATGCTGTCAGTCCTTACAAACCAAATTCAGGAATAATTGCTCCAAGTTCTTCAGACTGAGGCTATTCATGGATTAAAGCAGCCCTGAACCAATTGATGGTGAATAAAATTGTTGGAACATGATGTTATGTACTGCAGTGTGGACCTCTAATTTTATATTTTGTAATTGAAACGTAAATAATTTATTTTAAAAAAAGTCATCTCTCAGAAAAGTTACTACTAAAATCAAAACAAATTTCTCTAGGGCTCTATTTACAACGCCAAAAGAATTGCATAAGCACGATTCCTGACTTTCATGAATGTAACCAGGGTGGTTATGCCCCAGAACTGAATAATAATTAAAAGTTAGATATTGGCAGCTTCAGGCTTGCTTTTCCCCAGGAGCCTAAGGGGTAAGCTTTAGAAGGCAAACTTCACAACAGCCACTTCATTACAGAAAGAACATGCATCTGATCCCCAGAAAGGCACTCAAAACTAATATCTCTGTGGCGATGCAAGGATGGCCCACATGAAGAGAATACGATCTCATGCTGTCAACCATAAGGATTCCCAACATGAGTTTACAAAATACACTTCATTTTGGACACTTTCATCCATCTTTCTCACTAAGCCTGTACAACAAAGGTGTCCAACTCTCCTAATACCCCTATGTGACCTTAACAAAAACTGCGTGTGGCCCAGGGAGCTGAGGGGGAGGAGGAAGTTCTGGGAGCAGTTTCTAGGCAGAAGACAACGGCTTTGAAGGCATCCCAGCTGGATGGGGCTGATGTGGGCATACAGCTGGATCCTGGGTCGGCCAGTGCCTCTTGGCTTCAGCAGCCTCTGCTGGCGTTCTTCTGCCCAGAGCTGGGGATTCAGGTTATCTGTCACCCCAACAGCAAAGCGTTTCTACCAAACATGTGGTGTCACCTCGGCACCTCAGTTTAACAGCTCACAGACCATTAGGTTTGCCATCATTTACATTTCCGTCATTTACATTTCCTGGCTTTTTTCCTGCAACCATGAGGATTAGAAATATTTTTTTAAAAATGAAATTTGAGAACTGCAAGTCAACATGCCTCTAGTTGTTGAGGCTTTCATACTTGTAGTATTTTAGTAACTGCTATACTCACAAGTATCAAAAGTAATGATACTATGCAATATATCAAGGAGTCCTCTGGAGATGAAAGGCCCAGGACCTGATGATTTTTCGTTCATGAGCCATGGCACGTCAAAGAACAAAGTGAACCTGGCAGGGATTGACGGAGGTTAAAAGTACACGCAGACACGCACACACACAAAAATCACTACGGAAAACGTGCTGCCTAACTCTGCACGAGTGAACGCAACAGCTCAGGCACCTTCCCAAACTCCAGTGGGAAGAGGGAAGTACTGCAAGGGACATTCCTGGGTGTCCACTCATTGTAAGCCCGCATGCAGGCAGAGGTGAAAGGATGTGTTTGCCTCCCGGGGCCACCGCGAGCAGAAAGGCAGAAGCGCCGGGCTTGCGACGGAAACATTCCCGGTTGTGCCTCAAAGCACACAGCAATGAAACAAACTGCTAATGAGGATGCAACCTGACCCTCCGCAGAGTGCATGCCCAAGGACCGCGTGGCTGTAAGGGGAAGGGAAGAACAGCATCGGCAGAAACTTCAAGCTCAAGGGGATTTTTAAAAAGAGCAACAAAAAAAATGTTTGGGTACTTCGCTGGTAATAAAAGTTACTTAGGAAGTAACACAGAGCAAACACTGCTTTGAAGGAAAGAGAAGTCTGTTAAACAAAGAACTTCACCCTGTGGAAAGATTTCCTTTTTAACACTAATGTTAGCATTTCATTTTTTGTAAGAAATGCCAGTGAATCTTCCCTTAAGACTCTTCAGCTCCAGACAGGACACTTCTCCTTTTTCCCCCCTCTGCCTGCTGACGTACTCTTCTTTCCAAGAAAGAAACAAATTTCTATTTACACTTCCCGCTTTTCTTTATTACGTTATTTATCACACTCTTACACAAACCATTCTCAGAGCTATTACAGCCCAGAGAGAAAACATCTAGATTTTACTATTTTACTGCAGGAGACCAGCAGCTCCAGGAGACTGAAGAACCCATGAGCAAACTACTCATGACAGCATTCACAACATTGTATCTGTTTGGTTTTTTTAAAATAACAAGAAAACAATCCAGAAACCACTGCTAAGGGAGAAGAAGGAACGTATTTTACGTAGTGAAAGGCAACCTGTCATTCTGACACATTCTTGGTTTTCTGGAAGTCAAATTAACAGTCGTACTTGGCAAGGAAGATGTGATGGCATAAGGCACTTGGTTTGTGGAAGGACATCAGAGGTAGCCATTTTGATTAGAAATGTCAATGATAAACCTGGATAGTGCTCTGCAAAAAAACTATGACAGACAAGACTTATCCAGGATGTAAGAAGTTTGGGAACTGATGAACTACTGACAGGATTGTAGAAATGTAAATGACACTTATTGGAGTAGTGCTAATCACACCCAAAATATTCTGCAATTAAACAGAAACATCGGCTTAAACTTAAGTACTGGAACCATCTCACTGAAGGTAATAGGCACAAACACAGTTCTTTAATACTTTGGAATTATGGATGTCTGTTTTCCCAAGTTTCTGGAGGAATAACACTAGTATTTCTACTTTAAGAAGGAGCAAATACACAGGGATGTCAAGTAACACACAACAGAGTAGTTGGGGCAGTTTACTGAGCAAACACACCATGTCCTTTGGAGCCGAGGTGGGAACAGAGCTCTCCTGACCCCTGAGCCGAGGGGCTGAGCAGCATCTCTGCATTGGATCATCTCCTAATTCTTGTCGTGAGCTCAGTGCACTTACAGCCAGGTTGATGTTACAGTGCCAGTCAGCCACAAAAGCAGTGAAAGGAAACAGGAAAGCAGGAGTGTGTCTCACCCATACAAAAGTAAGTTGTTCCCCTTCATTATTGTCCCTTTGAATAAAAGGTAGCTGAGAGAAATTTCTTTCTTGGGATTGTTCCTGGACTAGCAAATGCAAAGCCAGTTGCTGCAGAGGGTATCTAAGCCTTAATAAAAAACTGTAATGAAATTCAAGTCCAGGTGCTGAACGATAGTCCCACTATGCAGGACATATCTTTCCTATTTATTTTCTTGCTCAGATTTCACCTGTAAAACGGGAACACTAAGGCAGCTCCCCAGTCTCAGCCTGTTAAATCCTCAGTTCAGCTGGCATACGCAAAAAGATGATTTTCCAACAATGAAATCAACAGCTTTCCATTGCAATTGCAACACCAGAGCATCCCGAAATGTGTTTTCATGTGACACTGTGCTCAACTGTTCCAGGTACATTAACGAGATCGGGTCTGTCACACATCACAAGCCCAAAAGCTTCCCACCTAAGCCTAGGAATGGAATAAGCAATCCATCACACAGTATGACACGTTCCCCAAAACACACACACACTCAAAACCTGAAAGTGGTGTCAGAATGTTTATTGAAGAGGGCAATCTGACTGGCTGAACCGACCTGGGTAGCCGGTAACTTTTAACATAAGCAAACAGAGATACTGTAAACCTGCTGTGCATGGAAACTGTGTTTATACTTAAATTGGACTTGGAAGACTGAAATAACTTACTAGAAAAATATAGCTTAAGTTCCCAGGAGCTCTGAATGACCTTAAGATCATTCTGAAAAAAACAGAAATATGTAGACATATACAGTGATGCAAACAGAGTTACACAAATATTTTCAAAGTCAGCTAATAAAATACATTTCCTTGCCTATTTTTTATGATAGCTTTGCAAACATACTTTTAAAACCACACTTTTCAGCCCCACCAAGCATTTTTTTCACCACTTGCGTTATCAGAACTGATGGTAAGCACTCTGCAATGTAAGTGCTGTCTCATTTACTTCTTAGTGAGTTTTGTAATTGCTGGATCTGTTCCTTTTAGCTAGACTGCTGAAATTCTCACTACCACATGACAAGACAATAAACTTTCTTAGTAATGCAGTGGAAGTACAGAGAAAGACAAAAAGAGAAACAGATACACAAAATTTCAGATTGTTCTCAGTGCAGTCGATATATTGACAAAATAATTTGATTTATATAGCAACTAAAATAGCTGTACACAGGTGCATCCGCATGGAAAGTGATCACAGATCAGAGAGAAAGTGATCAAGTGATCTGAGAGATAACAACCACCACAAATTGTGAGCTCTGTTGCTCACGAACCTAGAAAATCATTATTAGGAGTATTAAAGCACCCTGGGGAATGTAACCTAATAACTGCATAACTGTCATCAAACTCCTATAAAAATCAGGAAACTGCTAAATCTAACAGTGTTTTGCTTAAAAAATAATGAAGTAAAAGGGGAGAGGATAACTATTTTGTAACTTTGTTGGTGAAAACAGCCAGGGGAGTGTAACTGAGCTGCATTTATTCTCCTGCCATGAGCTGGGTGCATGGCCAGTACTGGAAGCTAACCCTGAAAAGCTGGAGAAGCATCGAGCGATGGACTGCAGGTTATCCATGAATCTGTATTTGTGCTGCATTTTCCACATCACTCATACAATCTCCACTTGGCATGAACGCACCACGCATGCAGGCAGAAGGGACTGTGCTGTTCACAGCAAGGTGCTCATTCTGCAAAGCCTGAGGATGTCCAGGAATGGGATAACCTGGGAGCACATAGATTGCATCAAAGCTTTGGAGGAGGGGGGCAGGTTTCTGTTCAGTGCCGGCATACCCCATGAATTTTGGTGTAAAGTGTGGGAATAAATGACCCTCTGAGAACATCCACCAAGCTCCTGAGAAAACAGGATCGCAAATAAGTGTTTCTGGAGAACAATTCAACTTCCTGGCGGGAGGCTGTAGTGAGTGGGGGCCGGTCTCTCCTGCAGTGCCTGCAGTGGGAGTACAAGAAGAAATGGTCTTAAGCTGAGACAGGGGAGATTCAGAAATGATATTAGAAACACTTTTTTCACTGTTAGAATGGTCAGGCATTGGAACTGGCTGCCTGGGGAAATGGTGGAGCCACCAGTTCAAGAGGTGTCTGGATCTGGCACTGGGCGATGTGGTTTAGTGGTTTAAGGGTTCCGGGGGCAGTGCTGGGTGGACGCTTGATCCGGATGATCTTAAAGGTCTCTTCCAACCCTGGTGATTCTGTGAATAAGGGCGGCGACGCTCCTGCGTCCCCGTTTCGGGGATGAAACGCAGCATTCCGTGATTCCGACTCCCTCTGAAGGCAGAGGCCGGAGAGCGCCGCAGCCGCGTCCCGTCAGCCCCGGGGCCGCTCCCGGCCCGTCCGCCGGCGGCTGCGCGCGCCTCTCCCCTTCCACCTCCTCCTCCTCCTCCTCCTCCTCCTGCCGCGGCCGCTGCCCCCCCCGGCAGAGATGGAGGCCATCGAGGAGCTGGCGGTCCAGCCCTGCACCTCCTCCCTCTACCTGCGGCCTTTCCGCCTCTCTTACCGGCAGGTGAGTGNCCTGCGCCATTTTGGGGCAGCGCCGGTGTCGCTTCATGGCGCCGCCCGCCCCGCTCCGCCCGCAGCGCCCCCGGGCCGGCCGCGCTGCCCCCGGCACCCCCTCAGCCCGCCCTGAGGTGGGGCTCGAGGAGGGCAGCGCAGGCGGCCCGACAGGCCGTGGGGTCACTGCCTTGGGGCTCCACTGATTTCTCCATGGGTGTGCCCTGTGGCTGCCGTCCACGCGCGGCTGGAGGTGTCACTTTCAGCCCGTGCTGGTTTTTGGGTTCACCTCTCGATTTGGGACTTGCTTTTGGTGTGATTTGGTTCACATCTCGAGTCCTTTGCTGGCCAGACCTCGGCAGGCCATGACTTACATCCACGAATGTTTTAGGAGTCTGGGGCATCTCTTTTAGGAGGAGAGACTGCGGGAGCTGGCCTGTTCAGTCTAGGGAAGAGAAGACTGGGAGGGGATCTCATTCATGCATATAAATATCTCACACGTGGGTACCAAGAGGATGGTGCCAGACTGTTCAGTGATGCCCAGTGACAGAACGAGGAGAAGTGGCCATAAACTAAAACACAAGTTTCACTTCAGCATAAGGAAGAACTTCTTTACATTGAGAGGCAGGAACAGGCTGCCCAGGGAGGCGATGGAGTCTCCCTCTCTGGAGGCATTCCAAACCCACCTGGACTCATTGCTGTGATACCTGCTTCAGGTGGCCTGGCCATGAGAGAGGGTTTGGACTGGGTGATCTCCAGAGGTCCCTTCCCACCCTGACTGTTCTGTGATTCTGTGAATAGCCTCAATGCTTGCAGGTGGGAAGCGGGGAAGGAAATCCTGTCCCTTATCACATGTGTATCAACATGAGTCACCTTTCACAGGATGGCTGAGAACTGGTGCCTCCAACAGCGGCAGGAATGCAAGCTGTGAAGGGAAAGTCACTTCTTCTCATAGTGCAAAGCGTTGCATGTTACTTGGATGCTTTCCTTGGGCCTGGTTGTTGGCTGGTCCAGGGTGAGCTTTTACCCAGGCAGAGTGGTGGAAGGGGAAATGAAGGAGAGTTTGGACAGCCCTAGTATGCTGCAAAACACATCTCTCATTGCTTCTTGGCTTGTCTTCTAAACACATCAATTGGAAAGGCAGAAGAGGAATGTATTGAGTCCTAACAGTGAGATAAGGTACAGAAAATGAAAAGCAGGGGTTCAAATAGGTTTCATCAAAGCAGATAAGATGATTTTTAACATTTTTTAAAATATATTTTGTACATGGTTTTCCTAAAGAAAGCTCTCTTCTCATTGGTTGGGATAAATAAACCATTTTGATTCATGAAGAGCTGAGAGCTTTACACTGAATTATGTCTTTTTAGGTATTAGAAATAAACCTGAAAAACATTATTTCATGTTTTGAATTTTTGTTGGCTTAGCTTACAAGTGATGGGTCTTACAATTTCATTTTCATTCCTGAGTCATGCTTTATTTACATGAAAAACGGGATTTAATTAAAATGTACAAAACAGTATTGCAAAATTACATTTAATTGAATAGATGTGCCTTAGATGCGATGAGTACTGTAAAGAAGAAATAAGGATATGTTTGGTCATGTGCTGTGAATTGACAGAGACCATCATTGCCACCAGATGAAGTAGACTTGCCCTTCTTGCTATTTCCTCTCCTTGTACAAGTGTCTGTGCAGCAACTGAGTGAGCTGGACCAGGGTCAAACCTAATCTAGCCAAAAAAAGAAGTCAATTTTAACCTAAACAAGATCAGTGATTCAATTCATTATGCTGGCAGAGGGGAGGTGGTAATGTAGTAGTTAGGGATGAGTGTTTGGGGCCTGGTAAAGGGCAGAGATTGTTTCTCTTGGCTGCAGCACTGTCTTAAAATGAACTTGAAAATGTAGTTTCTATGGCATCTGTACAGAGGCTGGCTTGGGTCCAGCCTACTGAGAGCACAAGCTCAGTGTGAGCACGACTGTCTGTACCTGACCTGAGAGACAGGCCCTATGTTTATTAAAACACGTTTTGCATTTAAAAACTGACTTACTAACCAGAGGAAATACTAAATATTTTCACTCATTTGACTAATTGTTTCGAAAGCATTTAGGTCTGCTGAAAACCCCATTAAACAGTCATTAAGTGTCTAAAATCCAAGAGAGTTAGATGCCCGTTCTGCTTAAGAATTTTTGAAAATTCCTCCACTCCTCTAAAACTGACGGTTGCTTCCAAAATCTAGCCCTTGATCTTAACATTTTTATGCTGAGTAGGTCTTCCCTTGTTCAACTATTTTAATTCACTAGCTGGAAAAAAAAAAGAAACTTTTCTTCTTCCCAGTTCCTAATTGCTGTGTCTTACAGTAACAGTAATTTCCCCCTTCCATGAATTCCCTGCACTTGCTTGCTGAACTTGACCCAAATCTAATAAAAAAGTCTTTTTGAATAACAGAATAATCTGATGGGGAAAACTTGAATAATGGCATTTGTTGCACTGCGAAAACTGAAACTAGTTTGGATGCTTAAATTATGCAATATGTGTCGTTATGCTGTAATCGGAAGGCTTGGGGTGGTCTTAGAGGTACATTTTGGGAAGCTATGATACATCCCCTGTAATTCATTGTAGTCCGAAGAAGATTCAGTGATGCATTTTTTGGTGTTTATATAACATTAACGAAGGATAATTTGGTCCTCGAAGACTGAGAATTTGAAATCTACTTTCAAAGAGGTATATTCCTAAAATAGGCATTGATTGTTTAACATATATGCTCTGTCCAAGGACATAGAGAGAGCGAGAGGTTTTTTTATTAATTTGGTTTTTTCCACAACTACTGCTTTTCTGTACAAATAGGAAATTGAAAGAAGTTTTACGTACAGCGTAGGATTTTGAGATTATTTCTAAGCATTCATGAATGCTTAAATAACAGCATTGATTTCTAGACATTTCATATCAAAATTATGCTACTTGTGTGGAGATAATTTGAATCCCACTACTATAGCTAATACAGTAAGGTCTTAAACATAAACATAAATTTAGATAAATGTAGATAGGTCGTTTACATCTTAGTGTATCTTGCTAGTCTGATTTTATCCATTCAACCTGCACCCCACTGAGTTGTAAACCACTGTTGTTCTAGCAGCTTTACAGACCACTCAAAATCTGCAAGACATCAGAAGAGGATCCATGTGGGAGCTGAAATCTAAACAAAATGCTGAGTAAATTAGCTCAGTTGGTTAGAGCATGGTGCTAGTAACACCAAGGTCACAGGCTCAGTCCCTGTATGGGCCATTCGCCCAAGAGTTGGATCAGTGATTCTTATGGGGTCCCTTCCAGCTCAGGATATTCTGTGATTCTGGAACTACTGTTGTAAACCCACACATCTCGAGAAAGCTGTGGTCACACCTGATGAAGAGTGGAGCCACAGACTCAGATCATTATCTACCTGCTCTCAGAGGCATTTACACGTTTACAGTTGCAGGCCCAAGAACTGGATTAATGTTTTGGCCAGCTGAGTGTTTTTCTTGGACATACAGATGCTCAGACTGGGAGCTGTGGACAAACACAAGAACAGAGTTGTATGTATGTAGAATCCAGTCAGGCAGTTACTGTCATGTTAGAGAGATCCCCAGCAGCGTCGTTGTAGGTTTGTGCTCGAGTCCCAGGTTCCCCTGTGTTGTAAGAGCTTGACTCATCCTTTAGATTGTATTTGGTTCCATGTAGAAATACTCTTCCAAAAGATCATGAGAAGAATGTCAGTTTCTGGCGCTTTAGCTGAAGTGATGATTGTTAGAAATCATGGCAGTTCCTGAAGTTACAGCAATTTATGCCCGTGGTGGATTCTGTTCTTCCCAGAGAGGGTCATGAGATCTTTTCATATGAGGTCTTTCATCATCTTTTTCTTCTGCCTACCTGTACTTTAAATGAAAGTGATGATCTCTGAATTTTTCCTGTAGAGCATACAAGTAGGTGTATGCCCTTCTGAGAGACTTCTGGGTTTCGAACCTTGCGGGTTGAGGCACCCTGCAGCTTGGTGTTGGGCATCCAAACTATGGCAAATAGCCTGGCTTGCTGGCCAAACCACTGTACCAGTCGCTCATTTAAATGATTAGTTCTGTCTTTGTATAGTGTAAAGGTAGAAATGGAAGTGCAGCCAAGGAGGTGGGGAATTCAGCAAACTGTAGTCAGATTTTGGTGAGGGCCAGTGTGGAAGAGTAAGGTATGGATTACAGTTATATTCTTCAAAACAGGTATCTGACAGAACCTCAAAAGAGCCCTTAGCTTCTGCTTGGGATTTTCAGCTGTCAGCCCTGCTCCAAGTGGGGCCCTCAGTCAAATAAGCCATGTTTGAAGTGAGGTAGCCTGGAGTTGAGAGATGGACAAGGTACCTCACTTAGCCTGAGGAATATTCTCTTCATTTTGTCAGTAGGAACCCTGTTTTCCTACATACTTTGATTCTGCTTGATACTGAGAGAAGAAAATTCATTTTTCTCACATACAGGATAGCATCTGTCTAGCTTTTATGTGTACTTGCCCCCAAAGTGCAAATTGATTTGTTATCTAAATTGGCTTTTTTTGTAAAACATACATCACCTCCTGAAGAATTGGCTTCTTTACCAGGAACTCCATGGTGAATCTCTTTTCACTTTTTCCTATTGAAGTTTTTCTGCTTTTCATAAATAATTTATTCAAGAGACCAGAGGGATGGCTAATGAGAGATTAACTCAATGCCCAAGGGCTAGGGCATTTCCCTGGGATGTGGTAGAGTCAGGCTGCAAGATCTCACTTCAATTAATATTGCTTCCCACATCACAGGAGAGTGTGCTCACTGCTGGGAAACACATTTGTGTGTAAATCTTCAGCTCTCTTTTGTGTATGCTAGCCAGGCACTAGCCTATATATTAGACAAAAAAAAAATGAAGTTTAAGAACTCTGCTGAGACTCCCAAGTCATGAAGTCGACTCTGAGTAGTAACAGTTAAGAAGAGTGGTTAGGATTTTAAACAGCATTAAGTTTCCAAATGGGATTTGGATACAACGAAGTCTTCTTAATCAGCACCTGAGCAGGGAGGGATTTCGGTGGTTCTGCATGCTGGATTTGGACCCTTTCACAAGGTTTTGACAGAGCTATGGTGGATCTTTCTGTAGCAATTTATGAAGTTACTGCATGCAATTTTTTCTCCGTGCTAGTGGTTCTTACCCCCTGGAAATCAGCAGAAGGTGGCTTTGCTCCAGCTCTCGCTCTGTTGTTCCAATTCAAACCCACTGCCATCAGCCCTTTAAGCCAAATCACTGAGCTTTACACAGAACTAAGTAAATTGCCTTTGCATATTCTTTTTGGTGACCTCTGTGCTAGGGACAGCACCCTTCAAAGGGGAGGCACAGCATCCATCAGCTGGGGGGAAGCATCTAGCTGGGGGAATAATACCTTGAGCTGTTACAGAAACTTTTGTCCAGAGCTCACATATCAAAGCCTTTGTGGATCTCGCCCAGACTCCCATAGCTTTGTTTTTGAAGGTTGTTCTGGCAGGGGAGCTCTTGCCACTGTTTCCTTGCATTGTATAAACATATATGTGCATTCTGCCCAGGAACTTTTAGAAGTTTGCCACCAGACTAGAACCAACTGTCAGTAATTTTCCCAGTGTGTTTGTATGTGAGTGAGTTTGTGTTTTGAATCTGTGGAATGGTGAATGGGCATCTGTTTCAGTGATGCGAGTGGGATAAACCTCAAAAACTTCATGCATATCGACTGAACCATGCAGTCAGTAGTGGTAAATTGGAACTATTTGCTCTTTTTTGAGCTTCACATTCCTTCCACACTTCAGAGTAGGTCAATGCCTTAGCATCACATTTCCTCTATTGATTTAATGCTTAGAATAATTCATTTTAAAGTTAAACATGAAAAAGGCTCCCTTCAAATTAATTTTAATGCATTATGTTTTGCATTCCCTGTTAGGGGAATTAAATTATTATGTCTTTCAGTTTTGCAGTCATTTTAAAGTAATTTTCAAGGCTGCTGTAGATTTTAACACCTCGTGAACTTTGTAATGGGTAGAAAGTGTGCTTCATGAGCAGGGTGCAATTCATCAGTGAAGAAGGAATTTCTTATTTCTAATCTGAGATTTGCTGCTGCTTTCTTTTGTGACCATGAGCAGCCACTGTGTCTTACAATTTTAACTGTCTTGGAGATGTCATCAAGATTAAAATATGTGTATACATGGAGAAAGAAGTGAGGCCTGTATCATTAATGTCATGAAAACTTTGAAGATGAAAAAGCAAAGCAGGGCAGTGTAACAATAATATTAACAATCTCATTTTGCATTTAGAAATTTTTTTAAATGGTAATAGCAACATGAATGTGCCCAGCTGCCTGAAATATTCTCTGGAACTTCCGTCTGCTTTTTTATAAACATAAAACATTCTTTTCTGTTTTGACAGTTAAAAATTATGCTCTTGAGGGAGTAAACAGATTTTTAAGTTACCTGTTCAAACAAGTAAGTCTTCTGTTGAATCTTCAAAAGGTTCCAGTAGTAGGAAATATGTTACCAAGTAACACATTTATTTGCAGTTCATTTTTTTAAAGCAGTAGTGCAGTGAAAGGAGTTGCCATTTTTTCCTGTGAAGTTTGTCTCGTTTTCTGCAGCTTGTCAAGTCTGTTATGTCAGTGTTGAGTATTAATCTTAAATGGAAACATACTGTTTCTAGCTCAGGGAGTCCCTGAGCTGCAAATTGCAGGAGTCTGAGAGTATTTTAACAATATATTCTTCCTTGGGCATCTTGCCTTCTGTCAGAGGTAGATCTTGGATGAGACTGATTTTTGATCTGACTGCTGCTGTTTTAACAGTGAATGCTGTTGAGGTGCAGTATAATTCTTTCATGTGGGTGAAAGAAAAGAAAGAAACGTTTTTGCAGAGACAGCATTAGGGAGTTAAGTACTGAGGGAACATAATTTCCTTTGAGAGAAATAGTGTTCTCTGCAATTAGAACACAGATTTAAGAAAAAGAACTAAGGAATCTAGGCATATCTGCTTCTGGCTCTGCCATATGCTTTGAATTCAACTCTGAAAACTTGTACAAGTTATTTTTGTATAAGACATTTATGATTTACTGAAGGGGGAAATGAGAAGCATTAGTTAGTAAGAGCAGTAGTTGAAAAGAACACTAATACTAGTTTTTGTTTCAGTGAAATTACGTTATGTTGGTCTTAATTTCTTTATCCACCATGCTTTGACAAGTGAATGTAAGCTTTGAAGTAAATGCATGAAAAGTAGTTGACGGTGACAAAATTTTGTATTTTTAGGTCAGTTATATTACAATTTAACACACTTGTGACAGCAGATGTCACTTAGTGGAAAGAATAAGGCCTTGTCGAGCACGTTTTGTAGCTGAAATGTGTCTGCACTTACATAAATGATCAGTAGAATCTCATTTAATGCCATCAGACTATTTGGGTTACTGCGCAGTAACTGTGAGGATAAGACTGAGTGTGGGAGGAGGTACGTAAGTTGTAGTGAGCTTAAACCAGTACTTCTCAAGTTCTGATATGCAGCTCACTGAGGGCCATTGGAATACTTGTAGGTCATCCATATGAGGCAACTAAGAAAAGCAGATCAATTATCAGCAGGCTTAATGTGCTACCAAGGCCTGCAGCTTCACTGGAAGATGTTTCCAGGTCTTCAGACGAAGAAGTTGAAAACCATCAGCTCTGACAATACCACTCCAGTAGCCTCATCTGCAAGGACTTGTCTGCACAGGACTTTCCTGATTAACTCCATGTCTCATTCTACAACAAAGAGTCTGGGTCTGTTTACGTTAAACCATTTTCAAAGTACGATTGCACTTTGAATTCATACCCTACCTTAATCCGTGTTAACTTTCCAGTGCCCTAAGGGAGCAGTAAACTAAACAGGATGACTGTGTCCACACAGGGGTTTAATGGAGTTTAAGTAGCAGAATTCAAGTTCATCAAGGTATTTATTTCAGATTCATTTTCTTGATGTCCTGGTATAGACAAGCCCTAAGAATAAAAGTGGTTTAGTTCTAAGTGAATGAACCATGTTACACAATTCACCACTGAGGTTTTATTATACTTTTGTGTGTGAAATACAGCTACTTTAGGGTATAAAGTAGGCTTTTTCTGTCTTGTTTGGTACCATCTCTTTTGTAGTAATTGCAGTTAGATCTGAGAAATAAAATAGTGCTCGTGTTCTTCCAACAACTAAATGCTGTATTTGTTTTTCAGTTTGGATCAAAATTCACATGATTGCTTAAACAGCAGAAACTTTTCCCCATACAAAAAATCTGTCATCTGAATCACAATCTCAGCTATGACATTATGTGTATTTGATATGTTTTAAAGCAGATGAACGCTAAAATTTTAAGTGTTTATAGCAAATCTGAATATCATGGAAATTAGACATTTTCTGTAAATGGCAGTATTCTTTAAAATGTCAGGGTTTGATGTTCTACAGAGGATGAAACTATCCTACTCTATTCCTGAAAATAAGTGTATTTTAAATAATTTTATCTCAACTGCTGCCATATTTAACATACGTTTGTATTTTCAGCTGTAACTCATAAAAGGTCAACTCCCATGCTTTGAAAACTCTGTACAAGTTGATACTGCATAAATAAGCATGTTTTACACAGCAGGCATATAATGTTATCTTCCCCTCTGACTTGCATCCAGATTAATTATTCTTCATAATTTTTAACTAAAGTTAAAGAATTTAGCTTTTTGGCGCTGTCCTTCAGACATTTATCAAAATCTTGTTAATACAGTAACACTAAAGTTTACTGAAGTTTAAACAGAGTAAAGCTCAGTTTTTCTTAGTGGTCAGCTCATGTCACACTAAAGCCCTGATCACTGATCAAAACAGCATTAATTATTTGTTCCACATTGCGGTCGCTGTGTCAAAATCCTTTAAATACCTCTTGGAGCAGAGAGGGAATCTTACGGCCTGTGACAGAGCAGCTGGTGTGGACATGGGCTGATGCCCCAGTTGACAGGTTGTTGGATTAGAAAGAATATCAAAGGCAGTGAGTAAGATTAGGGATAAGTGAACATCTGACAGCAGTTTGCAGCAGGGGAGAACAGATGATAAACAATGGGAGCGGGGTGCGTGGGGGGGGTGAGAGGTGAGAAGGCCATGGGAAAAGTGTGGCGGCAATCACTAAAGCTCCAGGTTGCTGAGCCTCATGAATAGAACAGGAAATGGGATTTGCTGGGACAGATGTGCTGAGTGGTGATGAATACATTATAGGGAAATGAGGCTAAACTCCTGAAGGTGAGAGATGTTCTTTCTCTGAAAATAGAAAATATGGGAAAAGAAAAGTTTACCCCTCTGGAGAAGTAAACATTCTTGAAAATGAATATAGAAAGGAGTAATGCTAATTCTAATTTTAATTAAATTATTATTCCGCAGGAGCGTTTATGATAAACTCTAAATCATGTACTTGCAGCATAACAATCTTAGAGTGCTATTGCATATGTAGGATTGAAAGTGTTTATTTTAGTCATAAGATTGCACAAATGTTGGGATAGTTTGAATGATGGAACAGCCTGGAATGGAGGCTCTGACTGGATAATGCTTAGAAGCATATTCTGTATCTGGCATGTATTATATAGCACTCACATAACATATGTTTGATCCTGCCACCGTTAAGAGACTTGTACTGAGTGATCTTGTGAGGTCCTTCCAGCCTTAACATTTTTTCAATTCTGTAAAGTGATTGAATGCTTGTAGAAAATCATACATAACTCTTCCTGTTCCTTAGGGTATTGTTTCTTTACTTCTTGGACTTCCTTTGTTTATATTCTTGATGGATCCTTTTCCAATATTTGTGATATAATTATGTCAGAAAGCCAACAGAAACTTTTTGTATGTTTACTCACAGGGCTGTATGTCAATTCTCTGACTTAGAATTTCTTACGAGATTTTTTTTTTCCAAATTTTTTAAAAGAAAAACTCATTTAAAAACATCTCACACCAACATTTTAAAAGTGTATTACTTTAGCTGAACAGAGGAAATGCAGAAAGTGTAATTGTTAATGTTCTGAGAAAGTACCAGTAAGATTTGTTCACAAGACATCTAGAAATCTCTTCCGCAGTATATTCTCACAGTTAGAGTTACAAATACGAGCTTGGTAATATAATTTCGAAACACAAACTGTGAGAGTGACCAACTGGAAAACGTAAAGCTCAGTGTTGTAAGGACAAGAGGTGACTTAGCTGTAATGGGAATGCCCACCATCTGTCCTTCCTGACCTCAAATCCTTCATATGTGCTGCCCCTGTCCTCAAGTTGAGGAGACATGAGGCTGGCCTCCTCTAGTCCCTGTTTGCTCCCAGCCATGTGTACTGTAACTGTAGCTCCCATTTTTAAAAGAATGAGGGATTGTAACCAGAATCTGGGGTTAATATGTCCAATAGCCCGGCTTCATGGAATTAGCTGTTCATGTTTGAGAAATCCTGTGTTCGGTATCTTGACCACAGTAACATCACTTGAATACAGCAACTGCAGAGTCTGTAGAGCTCTGGAGTTACAGATGTTCCACAAAATTAGTGATCGGTGAAATTTGTCCTTCAGTTGGCCATAATCAAAGAAACAAAATTATGGTGAGCACAGCAAAACAGAGACAAAAAATCCTCTCTACTGATTCTGATTAGCATAAATACTGTCCTAATAGGTGTGTTTTCCATAAAACTGTGATTTCTGCATTTGCAGGAAACTAAAACCAAAGAATTTACCATTTGTTACAAGCAGTTAGCACTTTAAAGATCATTTACAGTTGGCTTGCATAGTTCTTTACTTTATATATCAGTACTGAAACTGTTACAGGGTCACTGTCATGAAAGTTTCAGAAATACTGCAGTAACACATATCAATCACTATTCAATTAATCACCAGTTAATTCAATTTACTGAAAGCCAGTAGTATATGGTATTTAAGTAACAGGTACATTTCTCACTAGTAGTGCTCTCTATTAGAATGGATGACAGATTAGAAGGTGTTCACAAGTTACTTGAATCTTTCTGTGTATTACTTTTTCCTGGTGGGAAGATGGTAAGATGACTGCCTCTATGGGAATCAGATTTCAGTTGAGTCTTATCAAAATTGAGAGGTAAAAGTGAAATTAAGAAAAGAGCAGAATCTGGAGCTAGTTGCATCTGTCACTTTGAACTGATTTTTGGGAGGGGGTGGGGAGAAAGGAGAGGATGAAAAGCCCTGAGGATCTTTGTGAGGAGAGTCTGTGAGAAAATCTTAGTAGAAAAATCTAAAGATTGTTCCTAAGCCTTGGCTTCTGTTAGCCCCCTGCTGCTGTTCTTCATCAAGTTGTTTTAATGGCTTTCAAAGCAAGTGAGTGGAAAATGGTTTCTCTGGAACTTTAAGGAGCCTGAACTGAAAACTGCCATTGCTTTATAAGTAAAACACATCAAAGATTGATGGAAGAATTGCTTGTTAAACACATTGTAGATTTAATTTAAAAAATGGGCAATATCATAAAAGAGACATCAGATCATCATAACTGCCTAAAGGTGAAAGTTTAATGGCTTGTCATCTGCTCAGGAACCTGTGTTAAGTATCTCTTTCATGGCTTTTGTGACCCCCTATATGTCTGCAAGATTTTTTTTTCCAGGAGCATTGTGGGTTTTTTGCATAATGTACAGATGGAAAAGTACCAAAAGATAAAAATGTAGGTGGTCGTAACTGTGCTTTTTAATTTTCTGTCTCTCTTTAGGGATGCCTTTTTCTGGTATTTCTAATTAACAAGTGCTTCAAATTCTTATCTATTTCTGAAATAACTGTTTTTCTTTGTGTTGCAGTGCATAATATTTGTTCTGTCTGTTCAGTGTGCAAAGTGCATTTGTGCGTCATCTAGGAATTGCATGTTTCTTCTTGAACCTGTCCTCTCATTTTCCTCTCCTCTCCCCACTGTCATTTTCCCTACAGTCCTCCCAGTCAATAAATAGTGTGTTTTTTACTGTTGTGTTGTAGATCTAATACAAAAAAGTGAAGAAAAAAGAAGTGTGCATTGAAAACAGCATTGCCACTGAGACTACGAGCCTTATTCTTTTAAACCAAATGCTTTTTCTCATCTCATGTTTCATATGATCAAGGTGCACGTTTAGTAAGCAAATACAAACAATTCTTTTTAAAGACTAGAAGAATTCCTAAGTGAGCTGATACAGCACAATATCCGTCTTCAGATTTCAAAAATACTCAGTGTTGTCATTCCAGTTTTAATTCACAAGTTCTTTCTGGAGTAAAACAGCTACATCTATGCTTGATTCTGACTCTAGATCTGATTCTATGAAATGTAGAAATTTGTTTTTCCCAAGAGCCTAATATGTGATGACTACAATTACTGGATTTTCTGCAAATGTTAAGGCTTAGAAATGGTCTGTTTCATCAAAAAGCATGACATTATTTGAGTGAAATCTCTCAGATTTTCATGATGTACGAGATCACTTAAATAGAGAGTAAGAATATTGACTATCCAATCAACTACATAGAATTTGGTCACTTTATGTCATCTTTTTAAGGATTCTTTTCAATGATATTTGTCATTTTAGATGATGTTTTAATTAGCTGCAATGGTTATTTGTAAACTTAGAAGGGATGTAGCCATTGGTGTGCTGCATAAAAAGATTCTAGACAATAACTGGGCCTGGCCAGATACTACAATCCTTGGCATGAATTTTTATAAACTTCTGAAATTCCAACCTTGCTGAATAAAATGGTATTTTATCTCCTCTCATTGATGAGGCCAGGTCATCCCTTACATTGTTTCTGTTCAGTCCTAGTTTAAGCAAATTCAAAAGCAATTTGAGTAACTTTTTTTTTACGTAGTAGGTGAGGTGATTGGAATAGCAGCAGTTCAGTGCTTTTTAACCAGAAATTATATTTTCCGACAAACTGAGCTGGAGGTCAAGATGTGGAAGAAATAGGGGAAAACAGTAAATTTGTATATTGACTATAACATTATAAATAATTTTAAAAATATTTGGGCTATGACGCTATATAGCTCTTGTATGTATTCTTATCCAGAACTGCTGAAATAAACTATCAACTGTTGACTTTCTTTAGTTTCATTTTGGTTTCAAGACCTACCTTTGTTATCATTATGCCACTTAAATTTGTTGAGCTTTTGAAGCAGCAGGATTAGAAGAAAAATTTGTTTTCAAAAATCAAATCTTTTGGCAAATCTGTGTTAGAATTCCATATGTGTGTCTGCACTTAGCACTCTGCTTTCAGCATTGTAACATTGCTGACACTTGAAAATATTGGACACGGGCAATTTCTGGCTTACTTTGCAAAGCTGTGTTGCTCTTCAGAGTGACATTTCCATAGCACTGCAGTTTGTACAGCTTAAAATTTTGTCTGTAACTCATCTGATTTGTACTGTTCAGATAAATTAACAAGCAATGTGAGATTTGATAGGACAAGGGAGAATGGCCTCAAACTGAAAGAAGATAGATTTAGATTAGCTATTAGGAGGAAACTCTTGGCTGTGAGAGTGGTGAGGCACTGACACAGGATGCCCAGGGAAGTTGTGGGTGGATGCCCCATCCCTGGAAATGTTCAGGGCCGGGGTGGATGGTGCTTTGAGCAGCCTGGTCTGGTGGAAGGTGTCCCAGCCCACGGCAGAGGTTTTGGAACTTGATGATCTTGAAGGTCTCTTCCAGCCCAAATCATTCTGTGAATATTGGTCTCCTATTCAGTGAAACCAATCACTAATCATTAGTACAGAAATTACTACTATAGTATTTTACAGGATAGTTCCACCAAATTTGAAACGTGAATGCCTCCCTGATTGTTTCTGTAAACCACCCTTATTTCTTGTCAAGGAGAGGTAGTTGACCTGTCAGTCTGGAGAACCATGTTTCTTTTTATCTTACTACTTTCTCTTTGATCGGTCTAGGAGTTCAAACCTCTTGGCAGAACTCTCATAGGGCTCATGGGAACGTGTGAGCCTCCCTAGAGCATTATGGTACACTCCACTGAGAAAGATTAATTTGTTAAAGTATTAATATAAATGTCAAGATATAAGTGTAAGAATTCCATTGGGAGGTGGAAAAGTAGAGATGTAATCACACTCAGGGGCTGAAAAAAGTCAGGGAAGCTATTTCACTAAACAGAAAAACTGTTGGGATATTTGCTTTTGAAGTGTTTCTCAAAAAACCTTAGATGAATGCCAGTTGGCATTACGTTTTCCCTCCCCTCTGTCTGTACATTCTTCTGCAGCCCATAGGATAGAGCAGTGTCATGCCTTCCAGTCCTGCAGTAAGTGGGATGACAAACCACACCCAGCAGCTGTGCCTCGGGGAGAGCGGGAAAGGGAAGGGAAACAACTTTCTGCAGTGCTATGTTTTGTATACTTTTTAGGGAGAAAAGTGTGTCTTGCTCTTCTTGCAAGGGAAGGTGTGTAATTGCCTGTAGTAGTTGCGGATGTTCAGTCTTCATTCTCAGACCAGCTCTGCTGACCCTGTGGAGTGAACTTGTGACCTTCATTCTTTGTCTAAGATTTAGGCTATTCTGTATATGCTGGGTTCGTGCCATTGCATGCTCAGAATAAAGTCTTAGAGCTTAAAGTGTCTTGGTGTTCTATTGAAGGAGCCAACAGAAGCAGCCAGTAAATAGTTTTAACATGCTCACAGTATTCAGAACTGCTGAGGAGACATGCTCAAAATCCTGGGACCCTGTCTATGGGCATACTTGGAGGAAGTGGTAATCTTGAGTTCCTGTGAGATTTGGTGTATAGGATGTGTCCTTCCCTGCTATTACTTCCCCATGGAGACATGGCAGTGCTGCACCTGGCTTTGTTCCCAACTCTGATGAAACTCAGGGCATCCCGAGTGCTGCCTGCTAACCTTGGTCAGTCCTGTTAATGCTGGTTCTTTGCTGGCAGGTACCAGCCTGGTGTGGCTCTGAGGCAAGGTGTACCGTTCATTGAGTTGTATTTTCTACACTGATTTGAATGCTGCATCAGAAGTATTTTGTGCTTTGTAAGTTACATAAAAATAAATGAACAGATTTGTTAACTATTTTAAAATCATACTCATGTGATCCGCGATATTGGTTATCAGGTGCATTAGGAAAACCAAGTAACTTTGCAGTTATGCGTGATGGATTGTTTTCTGTGTTGTTTGGGGTTTTTTTAATACAGTTTTAAGGATACAACAGTCTATGGGCAGGGTTTTTCTTATCAGCATTCTCCTTCAGGTGACAGTCAGTAGTTGGATTTTTTTTTTTAATTAGAACAGTGTTCGTCAACTGCATCGTTTTTGAATGCAGATTTATTATCTATTTAAATATGGAGTGGCCTAGTATTGTGGTAGAAGAGGGATAGTTTTATTTTCCTGCTGGCTCTTTGTCAGCTAGAAAAGATTTTAATCAGATCCTATATAAGTTGCAGTGGATTGTTAGAATGACTAAAGAGGTAATGAGAAATATTAGGCAATTGATGGTGGTGATTAGCTTTTGGCTGAAATACCAGTGGCAACTTAAACTGTGGTTTTATGGTGTTGTCAGTGTTGTTTTCGTGAATGACATAGCAAAATTAATGATGAAAGGACAGTTTCTTTCCTTCCTCTCTTGGATGAGGGTCATGACCTAGGGTAGCAAAGAAGAAGAAATTATGCTTGTAGGCGTAGTGGTTGCCTTGGGACTGATGATTTTAAGATTCATTTACTCCATCTACCTACTATACTTGTGTTTGCATCTCTCCCTGCTGTGCCTGCAGAGATGAGGTGAAAGCCCTAAATCCCAGCAAAGTCAAGGGATGAATCTCTCTCTGAGTCAGAGATCCTACATGAGGCTGTGCTATACTAGTAACTGGCTGGGGAATCACGAGTTGTGGGAATGGGATGTGGACCAAAGCAGTGTTTGTCCTGTGTGTAGCATTTGGAGAGTCCTCTTCCTAAAGGGTTGAAAGGTTATTTTGACTAATGAGTGCACAGGATGAGTACAGGAAGGAGCTCAAGAATATTCAGTGAGAATTCTCATCAACTGTGGGGTCTCGAACTTGCAGTGGGTACTTTATATTGAATTTCACTCCGTCTTGAAGCAGCTCCTACCGACAGACATGATTGATCTAGGTATGTTATGATGAGTGCAGAATTATTGCCTCTGCCTGTCATTAAGTATCACTAGTCTGAAATTTCAGTCAGGCCCTTTATCTTGGTAACTCGTCAAAAGAAGCAGCTGCCAGTGGGCAAGAAAAGATGAAAACAGGTTTCCTGGAGATGTTTTTAATTCTTTTGGTCTCTCTGAAAAAAAAAAATTAAAACAAAATTTATTTTTCTTATAGTTATGTGCGTCTTAGTGAAATTTAGAAGTTTGGAAAATGTTGTCTTTAGTAACTTAGGAGTTTAAATGTCATTTTCCAAAGGAATTTTCAGGAATCAGTCTCACTTAATTTCACTAACACTCCATCAGGTAGTAGAACAGACTAATTCTGTAATCCTAGACAAATATTGCAGTTTAAGTCCCACCACAGAAATTACATTGTTCAGTAAAAATGTTTAGATGCAACTGGGGGGTTCTTGCATTTGGCTGAAATTGCAGTGGTCCAGAGTAAAGTCTAAATTCAATTCTTCCATCTTTCTAGTGAGGGTCTTAAAGGTGAAGGTTGTTGAATGCTAAACAGTGCTTTCTTAAATCTCATCTTTTTGAGTTATTCATGAATTATTATAAATTGGGAGTAGGGCTATGAACCCAAGTCTGTATTCCTGAGAGTCATTTATTACTGAACTACAAAGGCCATGCTTGTTTGTTTGTTTGTTTCCAACTAAATGAATATGCAACAATTTATACAAATAGGGAAAACTCCAGAAAAAGAAATGAAGCACAGAACACCCAGGAGTTCTCAGCAGCCTTTGGTTGAGGTATTTCCCTGGCTTTTATTCCCTGAGCTGGAGCCAGCAGATCTGCCTTCTGGATCTACGTTTCTCAGCCTCCTATTACAGTTACTGCAAATTGTGTGAGATTTTTTCTTAAACAATAACAGGAAAATACTGGTGAAAGATTAGAGAAAAGGCGTTTGCTGGGGAGGTTTTCAGCGAGTATGGGTACAAGTGTGAGATGTGCAATACATTTGTTTGAAAGTACTGCACTTATTTACAGTAAAATATTTTGCTGTCGTATCAGCTGAATGCACAGTTTCCAAATTATATTAGCTCTGTTAAAACTTCTTTTTTTATTAGGAATATATTTCTTATCTATGTCTAGTCAAAGTTTCAGGTTTTATGTTTTACTATAGTGTTCTGGAAAAAGTAGTGGTAAGTAATTTTGTAAATATGGAAGGTGTATGTTCCTTTTATCCCTGCAAAATAAGCAAGTATGTCAGAGACTTCAAAGGGAAAACACAGTTTAGTGAAAATGGCAAAATACATGCAGCAAAATTCAGTAATATAAGAGGAATTTATGTAAAAGAAAGTTGAATATTCACTTTAAATTTTATCATTTGTATACAATGAGAGAGGAGTCTGGAGACTCTACCTGTTAGCAATTGGTTCCTTTGTACATAATTGGATTTAACTTAATACTAGGAAATCCCCATCTGTATCTCAACTTATAACCTTAAATTATATGCTGACTTGGCAGTAAAATGATGTGAGAAAAGTCATAAATTTGACCTTTGTGCATATTATGTTTCTTAATGTCCTTATTCTTTGTAGTATAGATTTCAGTGCACTGCTGTGGATTTGTCTTGGAATAAAGCGTGTTTGATCTGTACATGCAATTGTTCTTGGTAATGATGTATATTAAAAACAGAAAAACGAGGTGAGAAAGGAGATTTGATTTAATTTAATGTACTTATATATGCTTAATTCTCGTGTTTTATAAATTTCATTCAAAGGTAAGTGATCTTAATGATAGTTGAATGCCAAGGTAAACTGCAACAACTCCATTGTTGAAAAGTACACACAAAAAACAAACTGTGACTTGAAAAGTAAACTTCCAGAGGATTATAGGAGAGAGTTTACTTACACATCAGGTATCTTAGTTGTAATTGTTCTGGCAGTTGATGTACATAAAATGAACAAAGTGGCTTGGCCCAGTATTGCATTAACAGTTGAATAAATTAATGCATTCTCCATTGTTTATTTTACCTCCCAAAGTGTGAAAAAATTGCACCTTTGAACAGTAAACTCTATTGCTATAACCATCTGTTTGCAGTTTCATTACACACTCCTACCAGAATAACCCTCTCTTTGAAGAGAAAATTGATATGGGTTGTAAAAATTACAGTCTGTGACCTTAGGTTTTATGTCTCTTGAGGTATCCCTGGTGTGGTCTCCACTGGTATATGTTAAGGTTTCTTCAAGAAGTACTTTGATATCTGCCACCTAATTTCAGATAAGGAGCCCATTCATCAGAGAGTTGGCTGTGACACAGAGCTGAGCACTCCAGTCTCTTGTTCAAGCCTTAAAATGAGCATAGTGAGACCACAGCAACTTCGTCCTACCCTGCCCAGAACTGCTGTGTCAGCTGGGGCTGGCGTGATGTCCTTTAGTGTACAGGATGTTTTGTCCCCGTGGACTTCACTAGCTCAGTCTTACTTCTGAAACTGTTAATATTGTCAATAAAAACCAATTAGCAGCACTAGTATTTTGTTTCAGGTAGAATGTTCCCTTTTAATACTGTTAAAAAGTCATCAGTTTGTGTATTTTTGGATGCATGTTCCACAAAGGCACTAAAGTCAGTCGTTTCTAAATGAAATACTTGAATAGGGAAGTTAAAAACTGAAAAATGCCATTATTTGTAATCATGATGCTTTTAAATAAACACTCTGGATAGTTTAGTAATGAAATATTACAAGCTTTGTTTAAAAAGCAAACACTCCCCCCCTTCCTCTTGAGCTTAAACAGTGGCTTGTTTAAAAAACCCAGTAAAATTCCATAACACTTAAACTCTTTTGAAGTAGTTTTTCAACATCAGCAAGTAATTCTGCAAATTGCTTTTGAAGATGAGGCTTCATTTACTCCAGCGTGTGCAGTCTGATGGGGTGGGTTAGTGGGTGTAGACTGAAATGGTAATTGGCTTTTTTGTGTGCATGTTTCTCTCTGTAGAACACTCCCGATCAGACACATCTCTGTCCTCTTGGAGTAGTTGTGAGTAGACCAAGGCTGTTTAGTCACTGCTGAGAACTTGCAGCTGAAAATGACATTACATTCATGTTGACTAATAATTTTTCATTATTAATTTTTCACTTGCATTCCACTAAATAATTTTTTCATCAGGTTTGTTTTTTTTTCTAGAGCGAAAAAAAACATTTTTCAATTCGGTCAGTTCCCAGAATCAGCCCACACAAATCTCAATGGTGGGGTGAGGGTAGAGTTAAGATGTGCAGCTGGAGTAGGAAAAGGGGCAGCCTAGGTTTTGTTTGATTTACACTGTTTTGGGACTGCACCCCAGGACAGAGTGACTTCAACTTTGCATTTGAATTAGTAGTTAATGTGATAAGATAGCCCAGCATGAAACAGTTCCCTAATGCTGATGTATACATTCAAAAGGAAAAAAAAAGTCACTCAACTAATGCAAATTGAAATTATTTTATTGATTTTAATATTTTTTTAACTGAGTTGCATGGTTTCTTGCCAGCTGAAAGTGCTTGCTTTCATTTTGAAAGATAATGTGGCACTTTCTATGAAGGCTGTAATTATATAAAAAGAAGACGGCATTCTCCCTGCTTGCTGCAAATCAAACCTTTCAAGTAGACAAAAAAAATTATGATAAGTCATTATTTCAAACAGATTTCAGATGCAAAGTAGTCTATTCAGGACAGGGTTTTTCTTTTCAATTAAAAAGTTGAATATTAAATGTCCTTGAATTTTTGACAGTTCATTTGCATTGGCTGTTTTTGTGGATGAAGATTTTTAGATACAGCATGGCAATTCTTTAGCTTCTATAAACAAAAATCCACCCCACTGACTCATTAATCCAATACATTTTTTTTTCAACAGGAAGCAATGAAGCTTTTAAAGTGTATTGAATAGGTATTTTATTATCATTTGGAAAACTTCAGAAGTCCAAACTTGCTTTATCTGTCTATCTCAGTTTGATTTCTGTTCTTCATCCAGGTTTCACGGCATTGTGATGACTACCATTGATTTATTTCTTTAAATAAATTCCAAACTGTATTTTGGGGGTGATTTATTTTTTTTTATTAATTCACATAATTTTTGGCATGTGCTGAAAATACTATGAAAAATGTTCAGACAATGCAAGGTAATTTGGTGACTAATTGTCTCTGATAGTGAAGTGAAAAGAATAAAGTCCTGAGTTTGTCCTGGATGTGCAGTTTTTGTGGGCACATCATTGTGGGCACTGAAAACATTTTGTATTGATTCTATAGAACAGCAAGTTCCAGCATTAATAATTTAGCTGACAGGAAATGGTTTACGTTAGGTTATCAGTCCTCATATGTTGCCACTGAAAACCCTACAGATGTGACAGCGGGTTCCATTAGGCTGAGAAAAGAAATGTAACAAGGAAACCTCGACTGATAGCAGCACTTCTTCAGCAGTGAGTGGAGAAAGAAAGGGAAAGGTTCGTTTACAGAGGGATGAGGACATAACTTTTATGGCTTTACTGTAGGGGAAGTCCATTCTGTTTAGCCCAGGATCTGTGACTCGAGAAGCAGCAGCTAATACACATCTTTGCTGTTGTAGAACCATATATTTTTATAAAGCAGAAAGTTCTGAATTACTGAGTTGCTTTTATTGCAGTTTTATCTCTTGGCAGCTTTTACTGGTCATAAAAAGGTGAATATGGCTGAAAAGCATTAAGCTGAGACCACTTAAGGAAATAAAAGTGGCAGGAGGCAGCAGGAGCTGGTTGTGTTGGCGCAGATCTTTGTCTTCATGAGTCAGTTACTTGAGTCCCCAGGCACACTGCTCTCTGGATTAACCTGACAAAAACCCATCTAATAAAATGACAAGTTCAGTGTTATCTTGCTATGAAGGTCTGGGCAGCAAGTAGACACCTCAGCAGGAGAATGTAAGGTGAATTTCCAAAGAGAGGCATTGCTCTGCACATTGATACTAAATGGTGTGAATACATTTGTAGAAGATTGGTTGAATGTGAAAATAAGGGCAAGAGAAAAACAAGCTTTACATTTTTTGAAAGTATAACCCTCAAACATTTAAAAAAGTTTTTTGAGAGCAGAAAAAAAGCAAAAAATTGATTATTCCTCTAGAGAATTTTACTGCTTTGGTCCATGTAAATCATTAAACAGGGACCTCACACTTGCTTGGCTTTGCTGACTCTGGTTTAAGACCGTTATTTGCCAATTAATTCTCTTATCTGTTTTTCTGTACCTATAGTATAGTTATTTTATTACATGAAGAATGCTCATTATCCCTTTGCATTAAGGACATTGACTGCTTTTGTGTCTTAGGAGCGTGGAAACAGAGTAAATGGAGCAATGAGGACAGAATTATTTTTATAATTGCTTCAACTTGTCCAGTTGGGTTTTTTCACAAATATGGAACATTTACTTTCTTGGGTGACTGCTTTAAAGCCAGTCCAGCTGGTAGAGACTGGGGGATCATGACTGTTGTTTGTCATTTTAACCCTCATAACTTGTGCATGTAGCTTATCTAAATCATAATGTATTTGTCATTTTTCTTAACTGCCTCTGTTTGTTTACATCAACTTTTGTCTGGGCTCTAACTGAATTGTAAGATCATTGAACAGGAACTGTTCCCACTACATGTGTTTAGTGCCTTTCACAATGGGCCGCCAAACCTCATGTTGTCTCTCCTGTAATGTAAACAGAAAGAAGTTAATCATTGTCATGGACAGATTTTTTTTCTTTCTCTTTTAGTGGTATATGTGAAGTTAGTTTGCTTATTTTGGACATATGTCTCCTGCATTATAAGTGATCTGCCTGCATGGCGTGTTACCTTTCTCCTCAAAAATATGTAATACAAGGTACAAAACCTTTTTACTGAGGTGGTTTGGTGTAACTGTACAGTTCTTGGGCACTTAGACTTTGTCTGTCCAAGCCGAAGTTCTCTGTCAATCAACATGGGAGATGACATAAGGCAGTGCCTTTAGTTTGGTCACTTTTAAAATTATTAAATACTTGTATAAGGCAAATAATATAGGAGAAGCTTTAAGTAGATTTTGGGTAAAGATGGTTTCTCCTTCAGTCATGTGTTGTCTGTCCAGAGCTAATTTCAAGGAGTCATTAAATAAGTGACAATGCAATGTAAATTGTGTTTTCTGGAATCATCTGAACTCCCAACAGAGTAACTACAGGAAGTCTGTTACTGTAAACCTGTGTGTGGAGGATTTATTTTATACACCTTTGTGGGATGTTGTGAAAAAATCATTACACAGAGTTAAAGGAAGCATTTAAAGCTGTTTTGTGAGTGTTCTTTCACTTGTTACACCAACATGTTTTTGGTTTACTCTTCAGAATAAAACTTTTAATGAAATCTAAGAAGGATAAGTCTTTAATCATGCATGTTTAAAACATACATGTAATGCAGTTTGTCTGTAGCTCTTTCGGAAGCTGTCAGTTAATTCTTTTATACATAAGGGAGGCCAACCTCTCTGTGCAGCTGCAGGACTTGAGCACTGGTTCATTGAGAGGAGACAGATCAGTGCCCAGAAAAACCTCAGCCTTTTTCCCAGGTAGCCAGCTATGACATAGTGTTTCTATATTATGAGAAATAGTAAATATTTGTTTCACATTCACCATCTCTGTGTCATTCATGGTTTTACAGACTTCTGCAGTGTCAGCCCTTAGTGTGGGTGGCACTGTACCGAGGTTACCATAAGCTGCATGGCATGGACTGCAGCACCACTGTCCTTTCTCTTCCTCACCTTGAAACTCAGTAGTATCTTATAACTGGGGTACCACAGCTCTAATTCACTTAAATTATTTATAAAAAAGGTCCCATTCTTTGAAAAGATCCTTGGACATTGTCCTTGAGGAAAGGCCTACATCTGCCTTTCTAAAATTGTGTTTTAAGTACTTATTCCTTCAATTTGAGAAAGCCGTTATCTACAGAGATTGTGTGTCCCAAGAGGGCTGTACACCACAGCCAGACTGAGGGATTGGTTTGTTTGGGCTGGGGTTTTTTTGAAAGCCCAGGATGGTATCAGTCTAACAGTGATGAGTATTGGTACCCGTGCAGGCACATTACCTCATGTAAGAGCTCGTTCAAGAGCTTCTCAGGTGGCAGACTGTGCATGGGCACTGCCCTCAGGGAAAAGAAGGAGGAAGGCATTCAAGCTGCCCCAAATGAGAAGCAGAAACTCCCAGTGACTTGTGTCAGAGCATGTCCAGGGTCTGTCACATGTGGAGCATACCCAGTGTCACCATACAGTCAGTGCCAGTGAATGTTTCTTTCTACATCATTAGCACAGCAAGTCTGTTTTCTCTTCTTTATTGGCCCGCCTGGGCTAAGTCTTAGGCGAGTTTCTCTACCAATCAAGAGTTACCATTTAGGCATCCTGGCAGTGATTTGACCTTGTTGTTCAGATACTATATTGCCTCAGGTGGTGCAGGAAAGCAAAGGACAGCAATATCCATGGCACGGTCATCCTTAAGGCATTTTAGCCAGAGGGTGCGCGGGAAAAAGAATTTTGATAGGCTGTGGACAAGTACAATTTATCCATAACAGACGGTGTGAAGAGACTCGTGCCTGTAATTATGGCACTGAGCAGGTGCAGGAAGAGTCTTAGGAAAATGATTTCAAGGATGGTAGCAGGACAGAGAATGTGAAGATCAAGTATGGGTGACATAAACAGCTCTGCACAGGTAGGAGTCACTTCTCCTGAACTTGCATCCACTGTCAACGCTTGTCTAACAGAGAGCACCAGGCAGTGCCTGGTTGTCCTGGAATCACTTGAAGCAAAAGGCATTGAGTCTCCTTGTGCAGACTTGTCAAGCTGGGAGGGAGCTGCTGTAATTCTGATTAAGTTACCAATGCCATTACCAAGTCAGTCTTACAGACAAGATGGTCTTGTGACACACTTTGAACATTCAGGTAGTACAGAAATGGCTATTTGCGCTTGCTTTTTGGAACTGGGGGAGGATAGTGTTTAATTTGGATGCCTTTTTGAGGCACTCTTTTGCTACCCTTCAGCTGCTTTTTGTCAGAGACTTGGAAGAGTGTTCTGGGGAAGCATTGCTGTGTGCTTTCTCTGTTCTTAAATTTTAGAGACAGGTTGCCAGGCAAGATGGATATTTTGTCTGACCTGGTATGGCTTTCTTATGCAATTAGTACTTATGTAAGTGATCTGTCTTCTGTGTAAGGTGAAACGAAGTTGTCTCACATGCTGTCTCTCCTGGAATACAGGTTTATTAATTTACACATACTGTATGCACTAGTTGACTGTTGCAACATCACAGAACCTGATCACTGAGCACAGAACTAGAGTGTGATTACTTTGTGATTAAAGATGTACCAAATCGATTATGTGTTACACAAGGTTGTTGCAGTATCAGAACTGCTATTCTGAACAGATTAAAACTAGTATAAAATACTTCTGACATATTTATCTTTATAAACATCACAGGACACATTTCCTGTTTGAAGAATAATTTTTAAAAACTTTCTGAAATGTCATAATATAATCCTTTCTCCTTCCTGTCATCAGTGTTTTGATCTCTCAGCAATCAGTTATACTCAGTTCTCTCACTGCGTTGAGAGATACTGTGATTGTTCCTTATTAGACATTGGAGAATGGACTACTTGTAATAATGAAATTACATATGCTTATTAAAATGAAAAATGTTAAGGGTTTGAGAGAGCCTTTGTGTTTCACAAAGATACTTCTCTTTTTTGGGACTCATGTTGACCATTGATACCTTTAATACTCCAGCTATCTGTAACTGTGGTGATGGCAGAGCTTTGTCAAAGACCAGGATATACAGACTGGAACAGTTTAACAAGTAATCATAGCCACTTGGCTTTTAAAAGCATGAATCTCGATCAGTTCAGCAAGTAATACTTTTGTCTTAAAGATAAGATACAGATACTACATACAGCTTGATGTAGTTGGTTGGAAGCTGGCTGGAATTAATGTTCTGTAAAGTATGTAAAGCAGCATAAGAACCATTGGTAACTGTTTACATGCTATTAATAATTAGCAACCTTCCTACCAGTCTGTTAGGAAAGAACCATGCATTGGGTACAATAGAAACTCAACTCCATACGGTTGGGTTCAAATTACATTTGACTTCGACAATAGCGCGTGAATGGGGCTCATTTGAGTTTCTGCCACTGTAAACATAGAGATGTGGGAATGTTTCATTTGTTTGTTGATTTATTTATTTGGACAGGTGCAACTTGATCACATGAAATAATTTTTTATTCAAATATAGGCAGAAAATATCTTAATAAGCATTGTCCAGTCAGAGTATATGATACCAATGTCTTGACTCAAATTAATTTAGCCCGTGGCTGGTTTTGAATTTAGGTCTTAGACTAATCAAGTCATGTTCTAGAGAAAGTGCTTTACCTGGGCTTATAAAATAGAAAATACAGATTTTATTTTCTGATTGATTTCTTTTTAGGTACTAAGTTCCTTCTTTTACTTTCTGCTGAAAATTATGTGCATGTCTGTGAGGCAGATTCTCTTAATGGTGATAGAGCTCATTCTTGGGAAGAGGTCATTCAGTTCCGATGGATCCCATCTGTATGAGGATGATTCTCTAGGGTGTAATTTTCCTCAGCTATTTGAAACCCTCTCATAAGTGCTCCAAAGCAATCAGGTTCTATAATTTGCAAAATGATGGCAAGAGGAAAGAGCCAGGAAGATTGTTGGTGGGATCGTGTGTTAGAACGCAGTATGACAGGACTAACAGCCTAAATTAATGCAGGAAGAGACTTGATTCAGGCTTTTTTTGCCATCTCCATCAGCTGGACACCCACATTTCTCCAGAGGGGACACTAAAAAGGGAGAATGGATGATGGCAGCACATCTTACAATTTGGAGCAGGGGAAGGTTGAGACTAGAGAAACAATATGAAGTTTACACGCAGAAGACATTACCCTTGGTTCTCAGTTTTCCAACTCTTTCATGTTAAATGGAAAATTGCTCAGCAATCTGCTAACAAATCCCACAAATACCTTGCTTACAGGTAGAAATAAACCTACAGAAAGATTGAGCTGACCTTGCACATTTAATACCTTAACTTATTTTACCATACAACACAGCCCATGTTGCAGCTGTGTGTTGTATCATAGTCCTATCAAAGTTGTTCCTCTATATCTCACTGGGTGGAATGAATTGGATATACACTCAGCTTGGGAAGTAATGGCTTTGATATTTCAGTTCACACTGAGAATTTGCAGTCTTTATTTCTCTTTCAACATTATATTGCATTTAAACGGTGACAGGGCTTCTCCTGTAATGCACACGTTCGATTCCTGTCAGTGCTAACAGAAGGTATGTGCAGACACCAATGGAAGCACGGATTAGAGTTTCTCTTGAGGTGAACAACTGTTTATAATTAGAGTTGTGGGAATGAAGAAAAACCCAGCTAGCAAGCAAGCAGTCCCTCTTCCAAAAAGCTTGGTAAACTCATAAAGCTCAGGGGCTTAATCTCTGAACCAGAGTGCTTGTTATCTAATCCCCACCAGCTGTTGTGTACTTGGTAGCCATGACATCTGTAATAGAGCTGAAGGGCCTGTCTATATTGGTTGGCACCTTTACCCACCAACTGAACTTGATTCTTCTCTCGTTGCTCACATTTACCTGCTTTAAATCATTAACCAGTTGCTCAGGGTTTGATCATCCATTTAACCATACTTTATAATAGAAGTCAAGTGCTGCTTTTCACATTAAGCATATTTTAGGTATGTAGGTCTTTAGCAGGTCTCGTTTTTGCGTTGCTAGTAAGAAAAAGGTATCAACCACAAGAATTTCCTCTGGTTTCATACTGATTCCTAACATAGACTTAAAACTGACCTGGGAGTGAAATCTCTTGAGTTGTATTTGAGCTGAAAAATACAATCACACTTCCAGTAAACAGAGTAAAGAATTATATGCATCTCCATTAGCTACGTATGTATGTGTGCATGAATTGCTATAGGTAACTATAGACCATAGAATGAAAATGTAAGCAAGTGTATACGTGCTCATTATAACTGTGGAAGAATGCTTATTTTCAGAGATCACTGTCAGCTGTGCTGTAGTGGATATCATTCTTTTTAAACTGGCAGAGGACAGGAATTGGCCCAGCTTGAGAAAATCAGCCATTTTATGTCTCCGAGTTCTTGAATGAGTGCTGTGACTCAAGCCTGCTGTGAGACAGTGCCCTCAGCACCACCAGCAGTGCAGAGGAACAGCTGCTGTGTAGAGTGGAGTGTGACCCCTTCGTGTTAGGTGTGGATAAAACTCCTATTTTGGGCCTTGTAAGGGGTTACAGGGAAGGTGTCTTGTTCCTGGATCCCACATGAGTTTAGTTAGGAGATAAGTGCTGAGCTCTTCTCAAGGTAAGACCATTTCTGGACATGGAAGAACATATCTGTGGTTTATTTTACTGATTAAAACATAGCTGTTTATAGCTTCCTGACACCTTGAATGGTTAGACTGGGCAGCTGAAGTTGATGCTGTAGCCGAAACTGGGCCTGAAGACTACAATAAACATATGCTAGCTGTCATCAGAATATTGTGGGTCTAAGATTTTAAACTGTCCTAAGACAGTTCTCAGTGTCTGTAATACATAACTGTCAAAATCCAGAATACTGGCTTCTTAAATAAAACCAGCTATACTAAGTTTTCAAAGAAATGCCTCTTAAGTTTTGTTAAATTTCATTAAAGTAATTTTTCACTTGGACTGATTTAATTTAATTTTAATTAATTTGACTGATTTAAATTTTTTTCCCCCCAGAATGGCACTAAGAAGTTCTGGGATTTTATGAGGACACATGACAGGTAACTATGGCATCACATTATTTCCCACTGTCTTCATGTTCTATTTCATACTGTATTCTCTTTCATTGATCAAGTGTTGTTGATGTTCTCTTTCCTCCAATTTCCTCTTCAATTCTCACTTCTTGTGTAATACTTGCAGGTGGTTCTCTATTGTTTAACATGAAATTAGCAGAAATTTTAAAATCTCCTTGTGGTTTATTATGTTTTCAGTAAGTTTTGTCTGTGCTTGACTATTCAAATATTAGAGTTTTAACATGTAATTTATTGTACATTCTAATGATTACATAGAAGACGGAACTGAAAGTTTGGATTGTATGAAATCCACTTTTTTGAGTGGGAATATATTACCTGAAGCAAGGACTTTCCTCTGTCTTTCCAAATGTATTTCTCTGATTGGAGAAGAAAAGCAATTAACTACTGACCTCAGAGATCAGTTCATACAAGATTATAACAAATAAGGTATATATTAAACAGACCAAGTCTCAGTGTTATTAAAAACTAAAATATTTATATGTCTTTCAAAAATTATTAATATTTAATCTGTTCACTGAAAATTCAGGTACTAGAAGATAGAAATAAAAAACAAGGGTGACAATATTTTTCCAAGAAAAAGCTTTTCTAAATCTATTAAATTTAAAAAATGTAGCAAGACACTAAAATAAATTGTGACATAACCAGAACCACATTAAGAGATGCGTTTTTCTTGTGCATTAAATAACTAAAATCAATTGCATTTTGGGAAGTTCTTCTCTGTTGGAACCCTCTAAATCCTTACATGAGTTGTTTTGTGACACGAGTCTTTCCATGTGTGTGGGTACCTGGAAGGGATGTGAAATTCTAGCACCACTTTTTATCTGTATGAAGATTATGAAGGTAAAATTTTCAGGAAGACTGGGAAGGTATTAGCTAGATTAAAAATGCCTTTAGTGCTTGGGAATGAGGACAGAAAGGGGAGTGATATTTCAATACTGAATTTCACACTTGCTTTTAGAATTTGCCTGGAAGACAGTTCTGTCTTTGCACTTTATCTGTCCATATGGGCATGTGCCTGAATTTATGATAGCAGATACAAAGGCTGAAATCATAATTGATTGCTGGAAATTTAATATATGCCCATTCAAGCAAGTGAATCCAGCCTCAAGTCACAGTGCTGAGAACATGACTTCCAGATGAATTTGTATGACTATTTCTGTTTAAACTTTAGTTTATCACTGTGTGATAATGTGTGAATATATGCAACTAACTGAGTGGAGTAAGTATTAAAGGATCAGTTCTCCATGAACTTCTTGGGAACAGTATTTCTGAAGGACTTTTGTGGACATTTTTAAAATAGTTGAGAACATAACTTTATAAAAAGGCTATGGCCACATGTCATGCCAGTCATCTCTGGTCACATAACATTTGTTAGCTTCAGATGTACAACAGCTGCCACCCGAACTTATTAGTGACTACTGTTGAACTGCAGAATGTCTAACTCTCTTTCACAAGGAAATTCATTGCAGCTTCTGACACCAAAGGTGGTAGTGTGAACTTTCTGCATAGGAAATCCATGGGTTTACATAAATTTTATTTGTGAATATGAAGGCAGTTATTATCCACTACATTAGTCAGATTCAAAATCCCTTATAATGCATTAAAGCCCTACATTTTGCTGTATTTTAATAGCTGTGATGCTTGTTGTGTGGAAAAGTCATGTTAACTAGTTGCTGAGGATTATAGAGAAATTCATACTGAGAGAGCTCTTAGAGGTTCATTACTGTTAATGAAGGATAAATATTGAAGAAGAGGAGAAGTTTCTGGGACGCATGTTCTGTTGGTCAGGATTTCCTGGTGTGTATGTCTGCTTGAGGAAGATTGTAGATGTTTTCCAGAATTAAGATCTCTTTTCCTTAACACTTTTTCATAAGTATTCATAACTTACTACTTAGGAAAATGCTGTAGGACTGTCAAATGCTCCAAGATTTTGTAATAGGGCTGTTTACCTGAACTGAGCATGCTGGAATTCCAGATCAATAAAGAACACATGTGTATATTATATATCTACATAGAATTGATATGTATGATAAATTTAATGATGATAAATAGAAAAACCAACTGTGTAATCATACAAAACCAGACATCGTGCCTAACCCATGTCTTTATTTGTCATCCTCTTTTAGCAGCACAAGTAAACATGCTTAAGACTGACTTCCTTGCTGCATGATAGTAAACTGAGAGCTTGTGTGCTGAGTTCCTTTGGAACCACAGTGTTCTTTCTCATTTCAAATTAGGTCCATATAAGCCAATATTTAATAGATTTCTATCAGAAGATACAGGAAAATATTTACCAAGAGAGATGAAGTTATTGTTGTATAAATGTATCCTTTCCAACTGTTCACATGAACAGCTGATTAAATTATACAAAGACAAAAACACAAGGACTGCAGTATTCACTTCATTTGCCTTAGGTGTGAGTCATCTTTTAAAATCTCACTATATATTGCAGTAGGGCAAGATCATTTAACCATATGCAGGCTGGTGTAACTCTAGTACAAGTTAAAATAGCAGAATTGGTATTACTTTTCCTTTTCTTTTCTTTCTTTTAGTTATTGCAGATCTGGTCATGAGTCTACAGTATGTGGTTCCTGAGCTTTAAGATCAAGACCATTCAGAACTAGAGTATCAGTCCTGAAGTCACCTCTGTAATTTATGTTGAACAAATAATTGCTTATTCCCAATCGCTCCCAGCCACTTAAAGACAAAAACAGTTATGTGCAATTTATTACTAGTCACACAATAAACTGTGGCCAAGGCAAACCTTCAGAACCTCTGTTGTCAAAAGTCAACTGAGTGTTAGGATAGACAAAAGAAGCAGCATTTCTTACCATATTTAGGTTTAAATTGTAACAGAAGAAAGATCCAGGACAGGAGGACATATCCATGGACAGTAGTTTGGTCCTGGAATGCTTTGCCCAGAGAGACTGAGGAATCTCCATCCTGAGAGAAATCCAAACCTTGACTGGACAAGGCTCTGAGAAATCAGGCCTAACTTAGAAGGTAGCGTGACTTTTAACAGGAGATTGGATCAGATGATCTCCAAAAGTTGCTTACATCCTGAAGATTTCTATGATTTTACAAGCATATTAAATGTTTAATGAGTGTTACAGTTCCCATCTGAAATCTGTCAATTTATAAGCCATTTTTCAATTGGAAAATAATGAGTTTACTATTGTTCTTGTCCTGTGGAGTTAGATTTAAGTTAGTCTTTCTTTGAAACATGCAGATGAACATTATCAGAGCTCATTGGAACGTTTTATTATGTCATTAGAAACAACAGTGAAGTTACTAAAAATGAATGAAGTAAAAATCTTTGATGACCTCTTCTCTACTATAATTATTGAGTAAGTTTATTGAGGTGGTGCTCCTAAGTGTTACAGAATTCTGGCCTGCTGTGTTAGGCACACAGCAAAAGATGCTTTCTGCAGTTATGCACTGCTTGCTTTTCTAATTAAGTGTAATTTTCCCTTTAATACTCAAGATGATGTGTTTGGTCGTTATTAAACATATCCTGATGAAAATCAAGCAGAATGAAAGCGATGAAAATTTAGATGCAAGGTGTATTTCAAGATTCTTTTTAGTCTTGCGTGTGTCAGAACTGGTTAGCAATTTGTGGGGGTGTGATTTGCAGGCTGAAGAGCTGTTAATTTTTTTTAAGGACTGTGCTTTTAAAAATAAAAGTCTATCGGAAGAACATTTTACTTCTGCAAACTTATGGTGATTTTCTGTTAGAAATAGAAACATACTAAATTTTACAGAGTAGCCATCGATACCTGTAACAAAGAATTATTCTCTAAAACCAGACTCAGGTTACAGTTATATTCTCCCTCATCCTAATTTTGCTATATTTAGTACAGTAAGAGCCTGAAATGTAATACTTAAGTTTTGCATTCATCTACTTTATAAAGCAGTAGACCACGTTGGTTTCAGGTTTCAGCAGCTCCCCTTAAACAGATTCAAGGCTTTTAAAAGGCATAATTTGGGAACAGATGAAGGTCAGTATACAGTCATGTGCTCACTGCTGTGCTTTGAGTAATAACGCTTGAGAACAGGGACACAACTGTACCTTTTCCTAGTTGACAAAACAAATTTATGTCAACTTCTCTATTTGAAAGTATGAAAAATTCACTATAAAGTTCACTAAATTTAAAAAAAAAATTGAGGAGACTGAATTGTGTGCAAGATAGCTATATGAGTTCCTCTCAACTGTGAAAATACCATGTGATGAGTAAAAAGCATTTGGACTAAAAAACTTACAACTCTACATGTGCATTGTACCCAATTCATGCTGTGTTTTTACCATCAAAAACACGTCACAGTGACTTAGCAGTAGTTCCTGACTTAAAAATTCTTAATGAAAAAACCTGACAGTTTGTTCTTATATTCCTGCCTTACAAGATTTGCCTTTTTTTTTTTCAAGTAAAGAGATTAATTTGTTTTACATTCAAAAGAAATTAATTCCTAATCTAATTTGCTTCCTTGGAGAAAAAGACTTTATACTTTATCTATTACAAAGACAACTGAAAAGTGTAGTTTTCCATCAGGAGTGAGTTCACAGGGTGAAGGAAACCAAAGCAATCTACACCTCAGCTTGTTCTCTCCTGCGGGTACCAGTCCTGGGGGCAAACAGGAAGAGGTTCTTGAGGCAGGTTAAAAATGAGCATAACTCAGAAGGACGAGATGAAGGTATCCAGACTCTGTGCTCTGCAGTTACCTGGCTGAGGGCAGAGATCAGGAGCGTGGCTGCCCAGGGGAGTGAGGAATGCGGCCCAGCAGCTGCGCCAGGAGGCGGCTGCATCCCGGCTCTGGCCACGGGAGCCGGCCAGGGATGGGTCACCAGAGCCGGCCGAGTGGCCTGCAGGAGCCACGGTTGCTATTCTGGCTCGGTGGCTGTAGCAGGCAGCTATGGAGACCGGGTGGAAGTCATGTGCCCTGACCACATTATAGGAGTGGATTAAATTCCTTCTCTTATTTCATATGCCAGATCATTTGGGCTTTATGGAAACTTAATCCTGTATGTATTTTTCTGGTTTATGTCCTTAGTGTATTATAAGACACCATGAAATTTAACTCAGATGCTTCCTTTGTGCAAGAATTATCACAGTAGCTTTAAAATACAGCTTTTTAACATCCTTATAGGTAAAAAAAAAGTTTTTCTTGGGTGGCATATGCCTTTTACTTGCAGTGATGTGCTGTTGTTCTGTAAACCTTGTCTGTCTTTGTAATGTCTCCTCCAGGGTGTCAATGATGTGGAATTTTCTTGATTATCTTCAAAGATAGTGTGGAAGATAACGCAGTGTTTAAAATCAACTGGAGGTAGTTCAACAAACAAAAATGATGAAAAGTTTAGGGAAATAATAGCTGAGAGAAAGTAATGAGGGCTGGGCATGTTCATGCAGAGGATAACACAACTGAGGAGAGAAATTAACCACTTATCACAAAATGTAAAGGAACGGTACATAGCAGGCCAGAATGATTTAATTTCTTCAGTAATCAATGACAGAATGAGAAATGTGGTGTGGTGGGGAAAGTATTTTTAAAATTAAACACTAAGAAACTGTTTTTACCAATAAGCAATAAGACAATCCAGGAAGGTGTTTTGTAGTCACTGTCATTGAAAACGCTCAGGTCTAGGCTTGATATCTGTCTATCAAGGATGCTATCAGGAGAATGATAATTTTCCTGGTATTAGAAGGAAAAAATGTAGTAGCCTATTAGTTTCCTTCAACCCGAGTAATTACATGATTTGTTTGCATACGATATTTGCAAATAAAATGCACTTAATGCTGTGGTTTTTGTTGTTCATTTTTGGAGTTTTTTTAAGTGAAGACTTGACAGATCCTCTGCTTTTGTGCCAAGAATTCTGCAGGCATATTTACTGTCTTTTAAAATGAGTTACTGTGTTGTTACCTTAAGATCCAATCTAAATCATAGGAATGAGAGAAACATTAATGTATTTGATGCTATAAAGTTATCAGAGAGAAACATGAAGTCATAAGCCAAATTTTCAGATTCTCATTTCATCTTTTTAAGCATGTGATATGAAAGCACCCTATAGCATATATCTCTTCTCTGCTGTATCACTGAAACAGGATAAAATGGCAATAAAATCTTTATTGAGGACATTGCTTCATTGGGAAGTTAAATATTTGCCTAATTTTAAGAACAGAATCCATGAAAATTCTTACAACTAGGCAGGTACATGAGAATTTTGGCTGATCAATCATAAATTTCTGAATACAGATTTCTGATATCCACATTAGAAGCATCTTGGGTTTTTTACAAGTTAAAGGATTTAATTTTCTAGTGTTTCCAGTAATATGCAAAATAAATGAATGTGTTTATTCTCTTACAGTCACTGAAATCAGAAAGAGTCTTCCCTCTGCTTTCAGGTGATTTTGAAATAAACCTGTTCTGTGTGAAGGGTGCCAAGAGTTTGTACATGGCCTGGAGACAGTAGCATGATCATGGCCTGCATTTGGGATTGGTAAAAATAATCTTAGGAATGCTAGGAAATGTTCTGTAATTGAAGTGCCTATATTTTAGAATTTTAGTTGAAAATATCTCTTGGAAAAGAGGAAATTACTTAAACCTTATTCTCAAAATGGGAAAATTGGGAAAAATGTGAACAACTACCAGTTTCTCACTGATGGTACTGAGACTGTGCAGTTATACCTGGCAAAAGGTTGTTTATGCACATCATACTTGGATTTTGGTAGGTAATAAACAAAGTTGCTGGTTTCCCTTACCTTAGTGCAGAACGCTTGAACTTTTTTGTTTTGTAGGCTGTCCTGAAACCTGATGTTGTTTTAAAACTTTGACTTTTACCATTTCAGTATGGAATGGAGCCATACTTAGGCCTTTCAGGTGGATTATTTATTGGTCTTACTATGTGATAGCGTTTATAAATGGCAGTTTCACAAATAATTAGGAATTGGAACAAAAGCCCATCAGGTTCTGACATCTGTTGCATATAATGCCCATAAAGCTGTATTTAATCAAATAAGTTAGCATAAAACCTGAATTTATTTATTAAAATATTTTGTTGAAAGAATCCCATTGAGATGCAATGTGTCATTTCCAAGGGTATCCTGGGATACTGGCCAAGATATGGCACTTAAGGAATGTTATTGAGAGCAGCGTGCTTTGATGTCTCATTTCTTTTGCAGTTGAATTTTCTTTTTATTTTTTTCTTTGTTATATGAAAATAGGTTGCTGAGAGAATTGTTTGTTCCAAAGAAGTTGTCCTGATCATGTTCTCTGGTTGGGTACAAATTGCTAGTTTACAAGTAGATATAAATTGTGTTTTAAAAGTGCATGTATATGGGTTTATTACCACTTCTTAGTTCATTTTTACGCTGGCTTGGTGATTAACCAAACATATGCTTCCTGTTTTATGGTGTCATGAACAACTTCCTGCTGCAGTTCAGTTTACTGAAACCAATGTTCCTTTTGATTTTTCCAAAGGTACGTTTATTTTCTTAAGCATACATGGCTCACCACTTTTTTCTGGGTTTATTTAGTATTAAATATTTACGTTGTATTGGGGAAAGCATTCAAATTTCATCAGAATACAGAAGTCTTTTAGACATCTCTAATTATCTATTGCCAAATCCACTTTATCTGTGATTAGTATGAAAGGATGAATGTTTTTGTCAGGAGCTTATAGCTTTGCTTTTGTAATAGGCTGCATTTTAAGCAGCCAATTGGATTGGTGTTGGCCTTTGAAAGATGCAAAATGCTTTGAAGGAAGACTTAAATGAACCAGTAAGAATTGTGCAAGCACACACATTTAATCTCAGGACTATCTGCGTTATAGTTAAAGCTCTGGGAAACTAAAGGAATTGCACTGAAGAATAATCAAAGGGTACAGCTTTATTACATCTGTGTTCTGAAAACGAAGGGGTTGTTTTCTCTGGCTTAAGGTACTGGGTGCCGTGCTGATAAAAGGAAGAAGACAGCGCTTTAGACACCACATTAGAAGTTTTCAGGACATGTCCAGCTGTGAAATGGATGGTTAATTTGAATACAGAAGTGGCACAGGGGTTACATACCATTTTTTCTTATGGACATCAAAAATAATTTTGAAATTAGACGAAGTAGGCCCTCCTGAAGGTGGACTCCTTCCATAGAATTGCTTTTGAGTGTTGGCTCTCGAACAAGTTTAGGTGGTTTTTGATTATCACTTTCAAACTGAAAACACAGTCATTTTGGATTTGAACAAGAAAAGGACACGTGTTCACAAACATGAACATGGTTGTGTGGAGACCTCACAGCACCTTCCAGGATCTGAAGGTGGCCCACAGAGAAGCCAGAGAGAGACTCTCCATCAGGAAATGTAGTGACAGGACAAGGAGTAATGGGTACAGATTGAAAGAGAGGAAATTTAGGTTAGATATTAGGAAGAAATTTTTTACTGTAAGGGTGGTGAGACACTGGAACAGGTCGCCCAGGGAGGTTGTAGATGCCCCAACCCTGGAAGTGTTCAAAGCCAGGTTGGATAATACCTTGAGCAACCTGGTCTGGTGGGAGGTGTCCCTGCCCATGGCAGAGGGGTTGGGAGTAGAGGATCTTTAAGGTCCATTCCAACCCCTTAGCATTTTATGAACATACTTTAATCCTGATCTGAGGTGTTTCTCATATATAATATTTTAAAAAGACTAGATGGAATTATAGTCTTGACATGGAAAACTATGAATAATCAATTTGTCAACCCTTTATGAGCAAAGAAAGCCAAATTCATATAAGATCAAGAAGAAAAATTCATACTTCAAAGCTAAAACAATTATGGGACTTCTAAATTATTTATTTATTTTCTTACTAACTTTTCATCTAGTATGCTTCGTAAATCTTTACAGTTTCTCCTTTATGAGCTGTGTGGGCAAAAATATTAAATGTATGTTTTATATTCACATGCTCTCCAGCAGAGATGAATACATCTCTAAATACTTCTGTGGTTGCACACTACATTTGATTATTTTCTTCTGATTGTATCAAAGAGATTTTTAAAACCAAATATCTGTTGAGAGTCAAGGGGACTGATTAAATCACTTACTTGCTTTTATTCCTGCATGCTGTTTTTGTGTCTCCTTTTGGAATCTGCCATTCCTTTTTCTTTGTCTTCTTTGAGAATGATAACTGAAATACTGCAGGCTCTGTGTTAGTGGTATTGAAGAGGTTTTGATAGTTTGGTTTGGTTTGTTTGTTGTGGTTTTTGAAAAATCATACATCATTAGTTCCTAAAGTCTCCCCCATGGAGCTGAGATTATTGTTTGTAGGCAGCATTTACCAGTATTACAGGCTTTAAACTAATTTTGAGATACTTTTTAACCTTTAAAAGTAGGTGAAAGTGGCTGAGGTTAATAGCTGAGAAGTCCTGGTTTTCAATGTTAATGTCAGTCTTTTTTTAGGTGCTTTATCTTCCATTATTCATTTCTGATCACAATTTGTGTGTGTCACACATATACCCATGCTTGACACAAGCAGCTCCTGAGTTGCTCTTACAAGGATTTAAGAAAGGTCAATTTCTTTGCCTGTGTTACCTCATCCATTATTTAAAGTATTAGTATTTTAGTTATTTCTACAGGATTGTCATTAAAAGTCCTCATCTCCAGCCTTGAGAGTCTTAGCTCACTGACAGAAATACAGGAGAGTCTCGTCCTTGTCTTTGCTATAGCTATACTGTGGGGATTTTCTAAAATAATTTTTTAGTTTTACAAATTCACATTTGTAAAGTCAGCGTTAAGGCCACATCTAAGAATAAAGTCTTACTTTATTACTCAATCTTTACTTATTAAAGGATTTTGAAAGTTTGTCTCATGAAAAGCAATTAGTAAGTGTCAGTAGTTGCATATGGATTAACTATAGCCCAGGTTAACAACTGTCAAATCACGAAGACAGATTACCAAATTGATGGCTACAAGGGAAAATGACATGACTACCTGAAAAAAAAAAAAAAA
>VZTD01003655.1:192988-262896 GCA_013397725.1 Rhagologus leucostigma
AAAAAGTAACAAAAAGCAAAAGAAAAAAAACCCTTCAGACAAAAAAAAAAAGCAATCCACAAAAAAAAATCAACAAAGCCCCCTAATCCCCAAAACCTTCCTTCAAAGTATTAGAGCTCTAGAAGTACACATTTAAGAAGCTGTGGCAAAGTTCATTTGCTGGTCTCAATTGCTAGGGTGTATTTCATAAGAATTAACTTTGCATGGTCCATATGTGTGTGTGCACATTTTAACAGGATGTCAGTTTTCATCTGTCCCCTACCTCAGAACTGTGGTGGTCAAATGCTGCGTGTCTTGCGTTGCTCCATGAAACACCACCTTCCTTTCTCAGGTTTGAGAGTGTGAAGTTGTAATATTTCTAACTAAATGTCTGCTGAGCTGGGATATCACAAAGCACCGGTTACTGTGATTTCAATACAGAGCTGTACTACGTTGGGGGAAGGAAAAATGTGGAAGTAGTTTTCTATGGCACACAATGGAGTAATTTCCTGAACTCTTCTAAGAGGTGTTTTCAGCTGTAAAGGTTGTATTCAGGTGGATATTTTCTTTTTTGATAAGAGTCTTAAAGGTGGAGGAGGAATTAAGGTTCTGCACTCTTACGTTGCAGTAACTTTGGGTCAGCTGCCTGTAATTTCTGCACATTGACTTAGACAGTTTAGAGGAGTCAAATATCCATCGGAGAATCCTAATACCTATTTCATTCGGGGCTTTTTTGAAGTTTAAATGATTAAATGCTATGTGAGAGCCTTGGTTGAGTAGTTGGAATCCCTTTCAGAAAACATCGTGTTGTGGGCCAAGACCAGACACACTTCAACTGCAAACTTGAGTGCAATAACAGCATAAGTACAGGTTAAATGCTCTTTTTATGTGACATTCTAGGTACATATCTTTCTTAAAATATTTTAAAGTTACTCTAATTGTTCCTGTATTATAGAAAGAACAATATTCTACGTCATTGCACAGCAAGCTGCTTACATGCATGCTTTCTTTGGGAGAAACTACTGTAATTATAGTAGTGATTTATTTTATGTATAAAGTGAGTGGGAGCTACTGCAGTGGGAAGTTGAGCACAAGGTTGGGCTGAAGGCTGAGTAGGTCTGTGGTCTTCACCAGCCCCTGGAGACACTGCGCACACCCTGTCATCTCTTAGTAAGTTCTTTTTCTGTTTGATTGTAGTCCCTAATGCAGCCACGGACAGATGTGTGGAGGAGCCAAGGCTCCTTCGCTGGTTAGTGGCATTTGCATTCCTGACCTCTCCTTTTACACCTCTGATTTCCCTCAGAGTCAGCTGTGGGAGGAATAGCCAGCAAAGATGCACACCTGTGGAATATGGTAAAAGTAGTAATCTGCCACACAAAATGTGGAGATCAGCAGGTCTCAGCTGAGACAGTGTTTCCATAGTGCAGAGGTGTTATAGCTTGTTTTAAGGCATGGATGGAAGCTTGGGATTTATCATGGTCCTTTTATATCAGGGTATTCTTTTCCTTTGTAAAATATAAGAAAAAAGTGGTCTTGTGCTCCTGTTTGAGACATGGGTGCATGAAGCCTCTTGCTACATTAGGACCTTTGATATCCATTTTAGAATAAATTCTTGTCTAGGATTACTGCCTTCTTTTAGGAAATGTAGCTGAGCTTTTTTTTTTTCCTTTCTAGTGCTTCTGTGTGTTTTTTCCCAAATGTACAGCTTTGGCTTCATTTATTTTCTGTATCTTTTAGTTGTGGAGATGCTCACGAAACTCCTTGTGGATGTTTTAATTTTTTATGTTATATGTTTACTCCTCACTTTAAAGCTGTGTATATAATACTATAAAATAAGTCTGGTTGTAATATTTTGAAGGGAATTGCCTTGAAACATCAAATACCTCTGCAATACCCCATGGTGTGGTACCGCTGAAAGATGTATTTGGACTTACTAATGGATTTGTAGTAGTTCTTTTTGGTAGCCTGTATCATCCGTAAAAATAGCAACCTCAAACTAATTTTGTAGTGAATTCTTTGTATGGTGGTTTAAGACTCCAGAAGATAACTATTTTCCTTACAGGCCAGACCAAACATCTGAATCCACACATTTTGGTCATTATAGGGAAACCCATTGAAAATGGGAGTGAGGCTCCTCCACTTAGCTCAGTTGAACTGTCTTGCTCTAACTTTTTTGTAATACTCAAATAACTGTCCTGAATGCAGCCTTCAATGAGTTTTCAGAAGTTACAGACCTGATGACTTGTGGAAATATTTCATGTTATGTTGTTTCTTGTGAACAAAGAAACAGCAAATGGCATTCCCAATGTTACACTCCTCCTAAGAAGGTATAATTCTGAACTTTCTCCTCCATGACTCTCCAGCTCTGACAGGAAATATTAAAACTTGTGTGTTGTGGTTTGTTAAAAATGTAAATTTCTGTTCAAAATTGTTTGTCAATCTCTCAGAAAATTAGAAGTAATTAAATAGAAAGTTCTACAGATTTGTGCCATTCCTGTACCCTCTCATCTCAAGATGGTGTGAGAAGCAGACAATTGTAATAACTTGCTGCTACTCCTTTCCAGCTAATTTGATCTTGTTCCTTAATTCTGACAGATTGTTTTTAATTTTCCCATCTGTTCCATAAAAATCTCAAGTGATTGACTCCTAGGAAAAAATAATGTCTAATAGCTGAGCCATTTTTAATGAGTTGGTATGAGTTATTTAATGAGACGTGCTGAAGAAGGCAAGCCAAAGGAAAGATTGGGCCTGGGGTGGTGGATGTAAAGAAAGGTAAAGGGCAACCATCTGCTTCAGGAAGCTTCCACTCTTCTCTTCATCAGCAGCTTTAGGCTGCTGCTCTCTCCAGTTTCAGGCAGTGCCCATGGACAAAACAATGAAGGTTCAGTAGCAGTAATTCCTTTTTCCCTTTTATTTAGTGCAGTGTCTGCCCTCAGACAGTACCGCTTTGGGGAGAGGAACAGTCATGAAAAGGAAAAAAACCTCAAAGAATAGAAGAATAATATTTAAGTAACCTTAAAAATATTATGGTCTGTGGTTTAACTTCATTTCTTCCAGCAACCTACACAAATTCCCAGATATTCCAGAAAGAACCCCAGTGCCAGTAAACAGAGTGAGTGTTCTCCTCCAGCCTCTCTGAAGGCTATGACCTTTGCTTTAAAATTGCCTGCAAATGGCATCTCCCGGGGCAGGAAGCCATCAATACGCAGTTCAGGTCTTTGAGAATAGCAACCATGAATATAAATGCTAACATCTGGACTTCTCTCTTCTGTTTTGGTTTTTATATATTATTATAATAAACATTAACATTATTTTTAATAATGATCAGATAGCATTTTCTTTGGCAGCTTGAAACTTCATTATTAAATCAAATAGTGAAAATAAATATACAGTTATTTTACAAGGAAAGTTGAAAGTTTGACTCAGCCCTGCAAATATGCCATTGTGAGTCTAATCTATTGTAGAATTCATAGAATAATGAATTAACATCTTGATTGCATACAGTGAGGCAGAACAAATGAGAGAATGCTGCCATGGTAATGAGCAAAATATACACTTGGGGTTTTTTTGGCAGTGGGCTACCAACTAAGGAGAAAAACTTTTGTCTGCATTTTCTTAAACTAGTAAAACCTGAGAATGGATTAAGCAAGCAGAGAACATCAGTACTCTACACATCCAGAGCATGTCCAAATACTCAGGCCGTCAGGTGTCCCCATGACATTTATTGCAAGCAACCAAAGAACTACTGAATGTAGCAGTTGAAGTTACTAGTTTAAATTTGTACAAAAATGTGCTTGGATGGTGTCTGTTTTGAAACCTGAGCTCAGCAAGTAGCTCCAGATAGGAGATGCTCTGTGTTTATACAGAACTCACTGGCTCTGAATGAAACTAGACTGTGCCTGAGGTTTTGACTATCCTAATTTGAGACTGTATAAAGGGAAAAATGTTTTTATTTGTAAGGGGTTTTTTGCTATCTAGTACCAATATTCTTAGACTGAGAGGGTGGTGGTGGTGGTCCTGTTGGGAAGAAGGAATTGATTGGTGCTTATTTTCATGCCACAAGACAAAAGTGACTTAATTTTGAGTAAATTCTCATGGGCTTTGGGAACATGACCCATTAGCTATCCCTCTAGATAGATTTTGGACAAGGACCTTGTTGTGTTGTGCTTTAGTAATAAATCTTACATGTATTTATGTAGTTGAAATTAAATTCACAAGGTGTAAGTTTAATAGTTCTGCATTAATCCTTCATAAAGCATTGATCTTTTGGTTTTTTATCTTCCTCCTCAGTGTGTCAATCCTGATCTTTAATACTTCTCGGCAGTGCTTTGTTGTGGTGAAGCAGTTCCGCCCAGGTAATCCTCTTTTTTAGATTTACTTTTGCTCTCTAGTGAAGCAAGCTTTTAAGGGTTTAGCAGTTAAAAGTTGGTGCATCTGTGGTGATAAAATCTTTGTTCTATATTGTGTTTCTTTGTATGATAGCCCATCCTTTTCAGTCAGTCAGAATTTCTAACCAGGGAAATTTCCATTACAGATGAAACAAATGATCAGGGTAGCCTTACATTCTGCTTTTGGGCTGGTTATTGTCCTCTTTTGGATGAAATTACAAACAGCTCTTCAATGATCATGCAAGAAATTGCTTTAATTTGAAGTTCCTTCTTGACCTACTTGTACAGCAGCACAGGATTTTTCTTTTTGTTTTGTTTTGTCTTAAATATTCTTTTTATTTTTACTGTCTTATTGTGCATTGTATAGTTGGGAATTTAAAATGAGGGAGATTCAGGACTGTATGCTTTTTCATCAGTATGTGGACAGCTTCATTTTACCAGTTATAATTATGAATTTAGGTTAATATACTTTTTTTCCTGAATTTTTGTATCTTTGTATGTTTATTTTAACTCAAAGCAATATTTACTTTCTGGAAGTTAAAAACGAAATGCATATTCTCTGCATGTTAATTAAAAGAAGTCACAAGGTATTTCACTGACTGTTGCTAAGAGACCGTTTCAAGACTGCTCATGGTAGACTTTATAGGAAACTTTCTAGGGTAGTGTCACACTGCCCTTTCTCACTGACAGTGATTACAGCCTCTGCAGTGCTGTGCAGCAGTGTTACACTGACAGTGCATCCTTCTCATGAAGTGCTAATTGCCTTGTGTAAAGTGTTTGGTTATTTGTTCATCACTAATCCACTGTCTTTTATTTGCCAGCGAATAAAGGGCTCCTGTAGCTGTTGCTCTCTTTGAGGCAATTCTGGGGAGAAGCCTTCATGTGTGTGCATATAGATTTATATATATATGTGCTGAGCAGCAACACAGTCTGTATCTGTATGGAAGTGTCAAATCAGCCTCAAAAGACTGGACTGTTTCTGGAGTTAAAGCATTCCAGAGGCTGGAGCTGCTCAGACACCTGGCCTTAGGCACAGTGGTCAGTCAGACACCCCACAGCAGTTCACTGATCACAACCATGCCCTGACATTACTCATGCCCTTATATTTATAATTATATCTCCATTCCATGGTTATTGTCTGCCGTGGTGCCTGTTCCACAAAGAAAAGACAAAGGCTGAGGCTTTTCTCGTTGCCAGATCCTACCAGGGTCCCACCAGGAAGGCGATCACTCGTTGCTGTGAGTGAACAGCTGCCGCTCGCTCTCCAGGCACGTCCCCTGCACGTGTGCTGGTGCCGTGTGTGCTCGCCTTCCCCTAGGCTGTGCTGTCAGGAGCAGCTTTTCCCACTGATGTCTGTGCTGCTTGTAAAGGCACTCATCCCTCCCTGCCCATACATTCCCACCCCATTCCCTTTGGCAGCAGCAGCCCTTATGCAGCCACAGCAGAATGGCTGCAGACAAGAGGTTCTGAGGATCAGGCAGCTGAAGGAGTTTGTGCTGACTTGAGGGGTGGCAGGAGCGCACAACCAGTGAGGCAAACAGTGTGCTCTGGGCTTAGATCATCTTGAATGATCATGAAATCACACATTTGGGAGGAGCAGAGAGAAGAAAGTTAAACATGTATCTCTGTGTGTGTTCCTCACCCATGACTAATTTACAAAGGTATTGGTCAATGCTTATTTGGGTAGGCAGTTGACCACACATTTTCAAATATAATAAAATTATGTATTCCTGGGAAGGGCTTTAATTAGGACCTATGAACATGTACTCTGGTTTATTCACTGTAAGTATAATGACCTTTCAATGGATTGTGATGTTTGTTTTTCCACTGACTTAAAATAAACATTATCAAAGATTTGAATCATAAGCCATGTTCTGTTTCAGGAGGTACAAAACACCAGTGCAGTCAGAGGTTTAGAGAGGAGCCAGCATCTTCCCCAGACAGCCAAACCCCACTGGCTCCTTCGTTCCTACCGTTGTTTTCTTCTGTTTAGGGATAGCAAACAAGTCCCTGTATGTCACCTACAAAGGCTGCTTTTAATAATGTGAACTTATTTGCTCAGTTTGGTTGAGCCATTTCTCCTTTGTCCCACCTTACAGAAAAGAAGGTGAGAACATCAATTCTACTGGAGTTTCCACTCTGAGGCTTCTTACAGCTGAGTGGCTCTGGGGTAATTTGTGCAGATGTTGATTCCACCACTTCCTTGAGAAGCCTTTTCCAATGCCTGACAACCCTTTCCATTGTCATTCTTCCTGATATGCAACCAGAAGCTCCTGTAGCACAGGTTGATTCCTCACCATGCTGCCACTCATGGCCATGTCCATCTGGTGATGGAGGAGACTGCCCAGCAATGAGGAAGTGGCAGTTCCTGGCCAAGGAAGCATCGGAAGACAAGGGAACAGTGGACATGGGACAAGTGGGTGGGTGACTGTGCTGGAGCTTCTGGATTCTGCTTTCCAAACTCTTTGTGGATTTGCAGTAAAATGACAACCTGTGATGAGGAAGAGGAGAGGTTTCCCTCTGAAGAGTGTACCTTAGCCAGTAGGTCACACACTGCTTTTCCATCCAGTTCTTTGTTACCCAGTGCATCACTTGTGCAGTCAGATTAGCACCTTCAAGAGAACTATGGGAGATTCTCTGTTCCCTGATACGAGCAGGCAGCTTGTCTTTTTAGGCTTTGCTTATCTTAGAGAGATAAATTGAGTTTGAACCTTTGCAAGCCACGTGATATTAAATTCATAATCAGACTCCTTGGTGAATGCTCTAATATTTGGACTCTTACAGAAGTGGCTGGTACTACTTCTTTTCTTCCTTATCGACAGAGAAAAACTGTTCCTGGGCTTGAAGTGTGAGCATATCACAGGACTTTGCTCTGAAGAGGACTGCTGGATTAGGTCCTTGTGGGAGTGTAGGTTTTGATCTACGTGGAGCCCAGCTGTGGTGAGGGAGAAGGAGAACGGCAGGTGCCTGATGGAATGACAGGACGGGTTTCAGGGATACAAAAGACTTTTAACACTCTTAGGTCACATATTTCATATTTCTGCACCCCACACTCTTACCTGCATTCTGTTTTAATGCCCAAAGCCTTTAATGGGATGCATGTGTTGTTCCTTTTTTTAATTATCTCCTACGGGTATGTCAGTACTAAAAAAGAAATAAAACTTTCAGAGGATTTGGCTCGTCTCAGAGAAATCTTGGATGTGGTTGTCATTTATGGTAATTTTCCTAGCTTTTGGAAGTTTTTGGAATAATGACGATAGACACCCTTCAAGGAGCTGTCCCTTAGAGCTGGCAGGGAATATTTTTTTTCTGGCTTCATGCTGTGCTTTAAAAAGAAAGCTGAGCTCTAAGTCATGTCTCTCAAGTAAGAGATGGAAACTCCTATCTGTACCTGTTTGAATCTCAAAGGCCTGGATGTACCTAAGACAAGCAGCTTTGAAAACTTTAACTTCTGGAGAAAGTTTTGATTTTAGATATTGGACTGATCTGGACATCTCCCTTTCAAGCGCTGATCTTGCTATTCTACCCTTCTGAGGTGTCAAAACGAGCACTGCAGAAGGAGCCCAGGCACAAGTTTCTGGGGTGTAGACTCTGCCTCAGAGACCAAATGGTTAAGAAGTCACTGTGGTACTTCACTGTTATACAACAACATTTCTCTAGAGACCTTTTTTTAAGAAATACCAAGCTAAATCCAGTACTTGGAAGGACGAAAAGTTGCCTATTAAACCTGAGTTCTTTTATATCAATTCTGCAAGATTTAGAATGGGAAAGAAAAGAGAAACTAATTTGAAAATCATGTTATGTGTATGTGAAATATGCATGTAAAATATTTTAATGGAATAAAAATAGGTTCAAAGTTTAAAATAGTTTCATTCATGGTGGTTTATAACACTCTCTTGGAAACCTTTCATGAAAAGCAAGGGGATAGACATAAGGAAATCTCAAGGGAAAAACAAGTGGAATTATACCTGTGTATTAAAGTTACGATGATCTGGAGTTGTCTGTCAGTAGGGATTCCTTGTGTGTTGACATCCAGTCCTGCAGTTCTCACTCAGGCAAAATTTCTGTTGACATCAGTGAGAGGTTTTACTTAAATAAGGACTAAAATCTGACATTTGCACTTTCTTTAGGAGTGCATTACAGTGGCAGCTGTTTGTAGATTAATTCAAGAAGTCTTTTTCAGACTCCACACAGGAATCTGTGCAAGGAACTATATGTTCAAAAGAGGATTTTTTTTTCCAAGCAAACATACATGCTTTTCATACCCTTTCTAAATAACAGCTGAGTTGACAGGCTGAAAGACTCATCATTGTGCACATGGTACTTTATGTGCAACCCAACTTTCCTGCAAGATAACTGCATAGTTTAAATTAAATCCTCATATCCACATTGCCCAACAAATGGAAGCTGTATGGTGCTTCTGGCACTTAGATTTCTTGGATGAACTAGCTCCCTTTTTCAATTCTTATTTGTTTTAAGGTGTGCATGAATTCATTCCAGATGATGTAAGTACAAATAAAAGTTTAAAGAATAATTTTACGGACATGGCAAGAGAACCTTTGTTCTTTAAAATGCCAGTTTTGTGTGTCATTATTTTAACAGATAACACAGCTGAATTCCTTGTTACTCTCAAGTACTCTCATGGTTGTTAATTTCCAGGCAAAATTTGTCTACCACCCTTTATTCTATTTGAGTAAACTAACATACTGCCCCTTGTTTCTTTTTCTTTTGTGTTTTGGGGTTTTTTTTAAGCTGTTTACATGTGTGAAGTAGAAAGGCATCATCCTCAAGTCTTTCAGAATCAGGACAAGGAGAGCTTCGCTTCCCTGGAGAATCCCTTACCTGCTGTGGTTGGAGTGACCTATGAACTCTGTGCTGGCATTGTGGACAAGCCAGGCCTTTCTTTAGAAGAAATTGCTTGTGAGGAAGTCTTGGAAGAGTGTGGCTATCGTGTTTCCATTGCAGAGCTCAAGAGGATCACTTCTTACAGGTAAATAGCAGCAAATTAAACACTTTGCATTTCATTGTTTCACAGATTGCTGAAGTGGCCTGAATGTTCCCTCTTCCCATATTTAAGCAGTGTGTTAGAGGAACGTGGACATCTGAAGGTACAAGAAAGGTGTAATTTTTAGCAGGTGAGAGGAGTATTTACAGAAATGTAAGGAATTATAAACATCCTGTAATCAATATGATAATTATGGGATTGAATTCCCAGGAGGAATCATACTATTTTGACGTATTCCAAAGACTGTTTTAACAGGGAGAAGTTGCATTGGGCTCTTCAGAGCAGTTTGTTGCAGCACTAGAAAACAGCCCATCATTATTAGGTGTTTTCCATCTCTGATTCTTATTATTCAGATTAACAGTAGAAACTGCCCAAGATGCTCTCTGATTAACCTTTAACGTGATTTTGCAGAAGCATGAGAACCTATGCCATTACATCTCTTCATAATATTTGGTGTGTAATTAAAGCTTCTTTGAATTGGACAATAATTATTGTTATATATGAAGATTTTGCTGATTTGACTGAGAAAATTATTACATTGTGTTTTTGCAGGGTTTCAAATAGTTGTTGAAATAGTTTTTAACATGTTTTAAAACATTTATTAGTAGTAAAGGGAAGAATTAATATATAAGTAGAGTTGCTGGTAAAAAAAACCCTCAAGAGAAACTTTGCACACAGCTTTAATCCTATTATATCTCATTCCCAGCTTTTAGTATTGTTATCCAAAATGTATGTATGTTTGTATTTTACAGAGAAAGCAGCAGGTTTTTTACTTTCTTTATTTTACTTGACATCTCCATTGAACTAGGCCCTGTCATTGGTTTTTAATTTGGGAATTGAATACAAATCCACAGCTGTCAATCCTGGCAAATGTTATTTCCTGCTGGATTAACAAGCAGTGCTTCTGTTGCGGGGAGGGGGTGAATCACAGGAGCTGTCTTTTACAACTCATTGAAACCAGATTAAGGGTTTGTTCTACTGAAAGAAAAAGTGTCTTCCAGATTTATGAGCAAAAGCTGTCTATAGAATTTCATAGCTTGGGTGACACTGACAGGCTGCTGCATGCAGATATATCCATATGTATATGCACGTATGTATGTGCATACAAATGCAAAACAGGAAAAGTAGAATACAATTTCTGTAGCTGTAGAAGGCTGTAGCTTCAGTATAGAAGTTTGACTCTATATTAATGATTTATATCTGCCTAAAACTCTTATGTTGTGGTGTTGATAAATGTCTTTGTATGTTACAGGTGGTTGTTCATTCAGTTGCCTTTTTTTTTTAAATTGCACTGACTTGTGAAGAGTGTATACATTTGGGGTTTTCTTTGTTGAGACCCTTGCAAAGGGCTCATAATCCTCCATTGTCCATGTGGACACAGCTTTCTGCCCATGGAGATCCATGCTGAAGTCAGGAGGGCCTGTATAGTATTTACATTTTTAAATTAATGTGAAAGGTTGAAGTCTCAAAGATGGTATTTTACAGGTTTTTTTGTTTGATTTCCCATGCTCTATATTAGAATTTTATTCTCAATGTTTAGGTATTCCTATTAGGAGTGTCCTGTTCTTCCACCAAGGACTGGCATATTTTTCTGGTCCTTGAGGATTTGGTGCAAAGACAGGAAGTAATCGGTTCCCTTATGGTCTCCTAAGGACATTTTTTCTGTAATGGCTATATTACATATAAGAATTCCTGGGCATTTTCCAAGTGTAGCAGGCTTTTCCAAATGGTTGGTGCTGCTGTTTCATGCTGTGACTGTCAATACAAAGCACAGGCATAAAGCATTGCATTAATGCATATGCATGCCATTACAATTAAAATGCATCCTGCACTTCTGCTCTTATCTGCCATCCCAGCAATCTGTGTAATAGTTGCTCTGCATTATTTATTGACCCAGTGCCCCAGGTCAGAGTTTTGGGGGTCTCTCTCTAGATGGCTCCTGTTCCGAAGATCAGCCTCAGCTGGACTGCCATCAGTTGTGACAAATGTGCACCTGTGCTTTCTCTCAAATCTGATCATTCCATGGCCTGTCTTGGAGAGTTTTGGGATTCTGTCTGAAGTATCTTATCTGTCTGTACCACAAGCAACTTTTCTCTCATGTCTTGCCTAAATTTCCCTTTCTGTACTTCAAGACTGACACTTACTACTCTGTCCCCAGTGGACATTAAGTACTTCTGCACCTTCCACCTATTTGTTAAAACATGTTCCCTTTATTTTATTTTTTGCCTGTGCAAAACTATTTTTCTTTAGATCATGTTTTCTAGATATCTGATCATTCCTTCTGCTGTCGTCTGCCTTCTCTCCATCTGGTCTGCATATTTCTTAAAAACTTAGTGCCCAAAGTGGAGCACAGTACTTTAGTGGGGGCTTTCCTAGATAACGTGGAAGCTTTATCTCCCCATATCTCACAGATCATTCTTTATACACTGGAGTTTGTTGTTTGCTTTTTTGCAGAGGCATTACATTACTGATATAATTTATCTTCCACCCTGCCTTCCCTATCTCAAAACTAGGAGTTGAACTTGATGATCCTTGTGGGTCCCTTCCAACTCAGAATATTCTGTGATTCTGCATTGTCATTCACCTCCAGTCCGTATTCTGTGTCATCACAGCCTTTGATCTGAAAGCAGGGAGTTGTCTTGTATTCCTAATGACACCCCTTTCTGGAATCATGGTCATGAGAAGGAAATTGCCTGCCTAGAATAAAAGCAGGAGTTGAGCTAGACCTGACGGAAGGACATGAAAAGCTGAAAACACATCAAATGTAAAGGGAGAAATGGTTTTGGCTAGGGAGGTCAATACAGTTCTGTGCCTAATGGATTAAGAAAGATAGAGCATGGACACAATCCATAGGGAACTTACACTGTGGGGAAAAATGGAATAGAAAAACCTTGAGTGGAAAAAAGAGGAAGAATGAACAATGCAGAGGAAAAATCATAGGCTGAGAACTAAATGGACCTGGGGAAAGTACATTCATTGTGGTGGGGAATAATTCTCTGTAAGGAAATGAGGAAAGTACTTAGACTGTATTCAGCTTTGCTCTGTTCTTAAGAAGTGGGAACTGTAAAGGTTAGAGGTAATCTGAAGATAGCAGGGGTTTTCCTCATTTATTATCAGGGCCTGTAGCAGTGGTTTTGGGGGATTTTTTTTTAGTGTTTCTCAGCTAACCTGGAAAGACTGAGCTCAGTACTGCCACAGGTAATTCATACATGTGCAGGTAACCCACTGGACCCCATTATTAAGCTCTGTCGAAGCTCCAGTGACTTAATACTCATCACATAGAAGTCAGGCACTGAATTAAGCAGATCTCAAACTTAATTACCTTGAATGATCCACAGAGGAGCTGTGGAGTCAATGAGGAATCAGGAAAGAAGCCAGGGGTTGGGGAATTTACACCATTTGAGTAAGAATCTTTGAAAGAAATTGTTCCAGCAGCAGAAGGACAGTATGGTGTGGGTGAATGAAGGAGGCTGGATTGCGGGCAGATAACGAGAAACACAAACATATTTAGAGGGACTTGACTAGAGGAGGACAGAGGAACCACACTTCAAAAATCAGAAATATCTGTTCCTATTATAGAAGAATGCCAGACAGGAGGTGAATTGAAATGTAGATGGTTCATGTTGTTGTGTAGACAGAGGAGGGATCTTTCTGAAAAGAATCTGTATTGTTTGCAGCCTGTGTGGTGAGTTTCTTCTCATCATCGCTACACAAATTTCTACTTTTGTGCTTGGCATTCAGTAGCTTCATTTTGGTATTGCAAAAAGTTTGGTTTAAATTATGGCAGCAGCTAATTCACTTTTGGAGGCTTCCAGAAAGTTTTGGTGGCTACTGGTATCTTGAGTTCTCGTCAGTTGTATGTATGGCATCAGTCAAAAATAGCATAGGTGGTAGATGTGAGGGGTGTAAAGGAATCACTTTGCTCCATAATAAAATAACAAAATGAACCTAATCATATGGTAGTATAAGTATAAACTGAGGGTTCATGAAGTTTGAAGGGTACATGTTAAACTCTCCATTTGTAAAAGCTCTAAAAGAAATCTGAGCTTCCCTTAATGTTTGGGGGTTTTTTGACAAATGCAAACTCTTTTAGTGAACAACTTACCCTGAACTTATTCATATATCAGATATAACAATTTTTCTATCTGTCATGGCATCCCAGCAGTTTTCAGATTGAATCCCATGTGCTGAAATTCATCTGTGAGTTAGTTTCTTAGGTTGAAGTACTTCCAGCTATCTTCCTTGAGACTTGTTTTCTTACGAGACAGGGGCAGGGAAATAAGTTGTTGTTGTTGTTGATGATGATGTTGTTATTGCTGTTGCAAAGTATTTTCTTTCAGTTCTTGAAAATGTTGGTTTTCTTGAAGAATATTTATAAAATTAATTGGACTTCAATAACAGCTTAGAATATCAGGGTAGAGTTGAACCAGAGTTTCTGGTTCACCTTCCTTTTCCCTTCATTACATCCTTATTTTCTCCCAGAGGCTGTAAAAAACTCTTGGCTCTGACCCGGATACAATCGGAGCTGTAGGTTCTCAGCCCTGCTGCAAAGAAATCAGGTGGATTAGTTTAAAGGCCTGGCTATATTAAAATAGGTACTTACTTTAATCTTCCTACATTTGATTTTTTTTTCCCAAAGTGTACAAGAAGAGCATTCAGAGAATTTATACTGGATGTTCCAATTACTGTGCCATGGCTTTTAGCCTCTGTGCAATGAGGTAAAAATGGTTTGTATTCACAGGTTTTTATGTAGAAGGAATAATAGCCCTGAAAATGTTAGAGTACATTATAATTAGAAAGATCACCTGCTAGTACACCTGTTGGGTGATGGCATAATGTAATATAATTTTATGTTAATTACTTCTGTGCTTTTTTCCCTGCACCTGCTGCTTATAATGTCAGAACTGTACAAAGGTCCTAAGAAGTGACAATAGGAGCTGCATGTCACTGATCATCAGTTTACATGTTGCATGCCCAACTGGATCTTGATTTAAGCATAAATAACAGAGATTTGTGTCACATTTATTTGTAAACATGAATTATGTATTCACTCTATACCCAAATTCTTCATCCAGATGGCTTATGTCTTATAAAAGGATATGTTGCTTTCAGGAATTTGCACATTAGCTATGTAAGATTAAAACAAAAAAAAAAAGATATATTTCTGTGTTGATATGAATGTTGATTATTTATAGATTGTGTATTTCTTTAATATTAACACAATATGAGAAATTTAGCTTTTAATTGCTGTCTATCAGAAATCTGAACTAAAGTAATAAGTTTTCACAAGGATAAGTCAATTTATTTGTTCCCCATGTTTCAGCAGAGGAGCAGAGTATAAAATATTGTTTCTTTTCTCATACATGCTTGTTTCTTCAAATTAAAAGTGTATTATTTACGAACATGATACTTATGAATGAGATAATTGGTTGGCAAAGGTGAGCACCCAGACCTGAGAAAAAGGCAAAGCTAACCTGAAACACAAGCTTTGAATTTTGACCTTGATTACCAATGTGTTTGTGTGTGGATATGCACACACGTGTGCACGCTAAGTGTGAAGAAAAAACTCACTGACTGTTGGCAAATTCCATCTCACTTGAGGCTTCAGACACTGCTAAACCTTTTTTTAAAGCTATAAGATACTGTTTCTCCACTTCTGATAAAAAAAATGTATGTACTGTATCTTTATGCTTGTGAATTTAGATAGGACAAGTGAAAAGTCCCATTTTGTGAGCTCGATTTCATGTGCTGGGTATTTCCTCATGTATTTGATAAAAGGGAAGAGTTAAACAAAAGCTTTTTGGTAGCTGCTATTGCCATATTTCAAACACAGATTGGAGTGACAATCTGTCTCCTGTGTTTCCCCTGGTCTGAGAAGGAAGTAGATGGGAATACTGTAATTAAAACCTGGTGCTGCCAGCCAGTCCCACCCCTGGGCGGGAGGTGAGAAGTGCTTCGCAGTCATTCTGCAAAAGCTCCTTCTCTGGTGTGGTGTTGCCTAAAAGTGTGTTGCCCAAAAGTGTGTTGCCCAAGGCTTTAAAAGCCATAGCATGATTTAATCTCACTGTTTGAGTGTTTTATTCAAAATGAAATACAGGAAGGCAGCATACAATCTTGTTTTGATGTGTTAAACTTAAATATGAGTTACTATTGTGATGAAAACCATACGACTTTGGTATCCCTCCTTTGACATGCTTACATTCCCAGACTTGCTGTTGTCAAAGGTAATGGAGGTTTCTAACTGTCTGAAGCAATGCAGAAAGTTTAGTGCTAATAGAGTTTTGGGGTTTAAAATCTCTCTGTTGAAATTACTGGGCTTGTGAGCTTAAGCCCTACTGACTTGACAAGGAGAATTTGTCAGCCATGTAGCCTTTAATTGGAACGACCATAAACTCCTCGGAGGAAACTGATCCTCTCGATAAAGAGGCGAGGAAAACCGAGCTGTGTTTTGTGCAGATCATTTGCATTTGTCCCACAGTGGCAAATAAGTCAAGCACTGTGCAGACACATCAGAATACAGCTGGAACTGTCAGCTAGGTCAAGCCAGGCTTTGTAGGTCTGGGTCAGTGTGAGCCATGATACGCCGGGTTTGGGCAGCGCGGTGCTAAACCCTGGACTGACACCAAAGCCTGAAGTCTCACCGTGGGCTGGTGCTGAGTTCAGACCTGCTCACCCTCCCCCCAACCAAGCCTCTCTGTCCCAGGAAGGCACCTTTATCAGGAAGGTGGCTTTCCCAGGGTGAAACTCATCACTTGCAGCTCGGGTGTGCTGACCCCTGTGATTTCCACAGATGCAAAGCTAATGAATATAGCTGTAATCTGTTAATAGGTGACTCATTTCAGACCATGGCAAAAGTGTTTATTTGTAGTGGGAAATACTGGGGTAAGGAAAAGTATGTGTCACAGGTGTGGGATAGAGGAAGATGGTAGCAGAAAGAGGAGTATAAATATGAGTAAAGGCACATTAAAATTCCTTAAGCATCATACTCAGAAAGTGCAGGTTATTATGAAAAAAGCATAGGAAATTGCTAGTGACAGATAAACCTAAAAGCACACTGCAAACATAGTATGTCCTGTAGCCTATTCACCAGTCAGACCCACCTTCTCCCTCTCGGCTCTCTTCCTCCTCTGCCCCAGTACCCAAAATCATTGAAATGTACAATGTTTTGTAAGGTTATATGAAAAAACACTTTGTTACTTCAACTGGAACAGCTTCAAAGGAACAAACCTAACTTCTGATTTCTATAAAAGCCAAAGGTACTAAGACAGACAAAATATGAATAGCATTGATTTTTGTGCAATTTTCTAAGGACAAGCAGGATACATTAGCAGTCTGGAAATGTCGTGAAAGACAGCAGTAGGCAATAGTGGAGAATATTTAATTTAGTAAAGGGCAGTCCATGTGGATCTATGCAAAAATGATCAACTGGCTGTGTAAGCCAGAGCATTTAGAGAACGAAATATCAAGTGAAAAAAGGTAAGATATTTGCCTCTTTTAAGAATTAAAGTATATTTCTGTATTTTTCAACTTTCTGAAACCATTGAAATGATCTTTTAGAATCATAGACCCGTGGAATATACTGAATTGGAAGGGACCTACATGGACCATCAAGTACAACTCCTGACCCTGCACAGGACACTCCAAGGGTCACACCATGTGCCTGAGAGCATTGGCCAAAGGCTTGAGCTCTGTCAGGCTTGGGGCTGTGACCACTGCCCTGGGGAGCCTGTCCCAGTGCCCAACCACCCTCTGGGTAAAGAACCTTTTCCTGATGTCCGACCTAAACCTCTCCTGACTCAGCTTCATGCTGTTTCCTTGGGTCCTGTCACTGGCCATGAGAGTGAAGAGATCACTGTCTGTCCCTCTGCTGCCCTTCTTGAGGATGTTGAAAACCCCATTGAGGTCTCCCCTCAGTCTCCTCCAGGCTGAACAGACCAAGTGACCACAGCCACTCCTCATAAGGATTCCCCACCAGATCCTTCACTATCCTTGTGGCCTCCTCTGGATGCTCTCTAATAGCTCAACGTCTTCTTAATATTGTGGTACCCAAAACTGCCCCCAGCACTCGAGGTGAGGCCGCCCCAGTGCAGAGCAGAGCAGGACAATCCCCCCCTTGCCCAGCTGGCGATGCTGTGCCTGATGTCCCCAGGACAGGGATGTCCCTCCTGGCTGCCAGGGCACTGCTGGCTCTTGTTCAACTTGCCATCGACCAGGACCTCGCTTTCCACAGTGCTGCTCTCCAGCCTCTCATTCCCCAGTCTGTCCATACATCCGGGTTGCCACGTTCCAGGTGCAGAATCCGGCACCTGGCCTTGTTAAACTTCTTATGGTTGGTGATTGCCAGTTTTTAATTTGTTGAGATCTCTCTGGAGGGCCTCTCCATCCTTGGGGAAGTCAACAGCTCCTCCCAGTTTAGTATCATCAAATCAGGAAGAACTGTCAACTTCCTTGAGGGAGATAAGTTAGACAACAAATAAAAGCAGTTTATAAAGTTTATAAATAACATCCTGCAACAGTCTGCGAAGTCACCATCTAAATATTGAAAGGATTCTAGGTAGGCTTAGAAATGTTAGATTTGCTGGTTTGGGCAGAAAAGAGTAGAACAGAATGTCATGAGTATTAATACCAGCATTCTTTAATTTTATTTATAGCTCATTTGGAAGTTTTTATTACTTTGGAAATAATATCTTGTGGCAAAGTCGCACTAGAGAAGAGTAAGTTAAGTAATCAAGGAAGAGAGAATGATCATGTGAGTGTGTCCTCCTTTGAATATGTATTGTTACAACTTTTTTTGGTTTGTGTGGCTGATTATATGCCAATAGATGTGAAGAAATGCTGTAACTTTGGGCATCATAACAAAGGAAAGACATTGATGTCCAGGACTTTCATCTTTTCAAGTATATTCAGTGTAGTAGCTACTCTTAATACACTTAGTTCATAAGAAGAGAGTACCATATGAGTAAGTACATACTACAGTCACCGTATGGAAATCACTCCCTGCTATTTGAGCTGTGGTGGCGAGAGCCCGAATCTTACGGTGTAGCACCTTGGAAATTGGTTTTCCTTTAGAGAAAAGATGTGTGAACTCCTTATTTCCACAGCTGTAGTTTTTCGTAAGTAAATGGTCACAGGTGCTTTAGAAGGAGATTATGCTGTAAATAATCAAGACAGAACTTCTCATAGAAGGGCTTCTTAAATAAAGTCTCTGTTTTTGCATATAACCTTTAAAAAATACCAAGTAGACATGGAAATACTCAGGTTAGGATCATTTTCATTCTGCAGGTGGGGCACCCCAGATGAAGGTGTCAGACTTGACATTCATCATAAATAACAGGACATGAAATATATTATACACAGTCCTGTGTTTTTCATGGAACCTGTGACGACCAGCAAACTGCATTCTTTGTCTTTCAAATTTTACCGTTGGTTAAAACTTGTATCAAAAACCCCAGTCCTGACACTGGAATAAAGGGATGAGCACAGAATGAAAGAGGTCCAGTATCAGCCTTAAGAGTTGCTGAAAAAGCCAAAGATGGTTAAGTTTCTTTTCATAGATGGACAGGAGTGATCCTGGAGGGGTGAAACATCTTGTCCAAAGTCACAGAACGTATCACAACTAATTTTAGGATAAGAATTCACTGGTTTGCTCCCTATTCAGTATTTTTAAAAAGTCTATATTGATGTAAGAAACCAACTTCAATAGTCACTGTTAGAAACAAACTTCAATAGTCACTATTAATTCCCCAAACAAAATAATTGCCAGTGTTCTTAGAAAATTGAGAGACAAATGATTAATTCCTGCTATGGGGTGTGATGTGTGCTGGATTAACTGAAAGATTTAGTTGACTAATGGTTGGGTAAATCTGGATATACACTCTAAGATCATAACACTGCTACAAATCTCAGAATCCACTGTATGTGTAATAATATGGAAGCTAATTTTTCATCTTGCCCTAATGCCTCATTCATAGTTTCAGTGAACTTTGGATCCAGATTTAATGTGAAAAGTCGCTTGTAATCATGTGAAATGAAGAAGTTGCGATTACAATGTGAATATTTTCTTGGAAGGACTAAATGAGTGGATTATGTACTTATCCCTTATTTAATAATACCTAAATTAAATAGTCCTAAGGAAATAGAGGATTAACAAATAAGAAGTATAATACACAGCAAGCGGTCTAGCTGAAGAAAGACTACATAATCTAAAATATCCTCAACTAAATCCACTGAAGCAAATTTAGCAGGGAGACTGAATTACTTTGGACATGTGCGTGCTTACAGTGGTCCATTTGGGTCAAGGCTAAAGTTCAGGAAGGATAGAGAGCGAATCTCAGACTGCCTTTCTCTTCTTTACCTATCCAGTCCATGAGTGGAAGACTCCAGCTGTGAATGGCCATAATCCTCTTAAGAGTAAAAAATCTAAATATTTGTGTAAAAACAAGCAAACAAATGTAGCACGACAGCACACAGATACACTGGGGAGCTTCTTCCTGTTGTTTGTGCATCTCTGTGAGTCATCCTGCACTTCTGCTCTCCCTGAGGTCAGCTGAAAGAGCTTCTGTTGACTTCAGTGTATGTAGAACAATAGTTCACCAATACAAAATTCTTTTTCTTTTTTTATTTTCTCCCAAACTCACATTTTTCCAAAGCTGCAGAATATCTTTGAAGATGGATCTATTTTATATGGAACTGTATTCAAAAGTGTTGGTATTTCTGCATGAAAGTTGCAATCAATTTCTGTCTCAATAATTCTGTCTTATTTCTGTCTCACACGTTCAGGACCCGGGTTTCCATTCCTAGCTTCTTTCTGCCTTCTGTCTATCTAAAACAGAGTTTTCTCTCTGCTTTTTTCCAGGTCTGGAGTTGGTTTGACAGGTTCTAGGCAGACGTTGTTTTATGCAGAAGTAAACGACCAGATGAGAACCAGTGGAGGAGGTGGCCAGCCAGAAGAAGGAGAGCTGATTGAAGTTGTGGAAATACCTTTAGAAGAATCCATGAAGTTTGCTTATGATGAGACTTTCCCGAAGACAATGGGTGTCATCTTCAGCTTCATGTGGTTCCACAGCAACATAGCACCTAAACTACCCAAAAAGTAAAGCACCATGATTTAAGGAAAGCTTTTCTGCTTGTACTGTGCATGCAGAAAGCTGCAAATCTGCCTGCCTCAATCAACTCAACTTCTCACAGAGCAAATCTTTCTTTAAATAAATTTGGAAGTAAAATCTCAATTAAAATCTTTACACAATTTCCATTATTAACAAAACACTTACTGGCATCGCCGGGACCAGGATTTGACTTGGAGAGGCAAATGTTGATTCTTGTGCAAAGGTTAAGTGAATGTGTCCAGTTCTCCTTTTTCACAGCACTGTTTTGAAGAGCTGCCCAGGCCCTCAGTGCAGCTGCCTCAGGAGCTTCTCACTGTGGTCTGTACATACTGGCAACTGTGTATTCATTGTCATTTTTGATATTTTTTTGAAGAAAGCAGCGAACTTTAATAGTCACAGATACCTTAACAATGTTCCTGAGTTCAGCACAGCTTTCAGAGAGCAGCTTTCTCTGTGGTGTGTGGCTCCTGTGCAGAGGAAGCGTTTGCATTTCTGAACATGCAAACCTTTATTTCATAAGCAAACAGGTCTGTAAATCCTTCTGCTAACGTGTCACTTTGACAATGGAGCAGCTGTAAGATTATGTTTGTTCCCATTACAATGCTGGGCAGCAGTGATGGTGATGGAGGGGTGAAGGATGGGGGCTTCTGCTGGAACACATGCTTCTTTGTTTGCTTTATGGGCAATACTTGATAAATTAGATCAAACTTTGTCCTCTAGAGCGGGACCAGAGAGGCCGAATTATTTTAATTTGACTATGAGGTGACTAACACAAGGGATTTTTCTGAGGTTTTCCGTGGTCTACATTTCCTTATCACCCAAATGAGAGTAATGGGACTTACCCCTCAGATAACACTTCTTGGAATCTAATGATTGGAAGTGCTTTATTGTGATTTCATCATGATTTGTGCAGCTTACGTGGAAGCCTGTGCAACCTGCACAGATGTACTGAGCAACACAATTTGATTTAATAAAGTGGTCTAAATAGAACGTATAGTACTTGTTCTATCAGTGTAGTTTGGATATGGACTGTTTGTCATGTGAAACTATTAAGAGCTTAAATGAAAGAGAATCAAGTCTGGCAATTTAATTATGCACTGGGTTATGTTATTCACTAACTTAATCAACGTGCCCACATTATATGTGCCTCCAGTAGTACTGAGGTGCTAAGTGTGTTTAGAAGAGGAATGCAAATATGCAAACTTGAACTTTACAGCTGGAATAAGTGCAGCAGAGGTGTTTGATGGTGTCCAGTGGCTGATTTTAAAGCACTGCATATCTAAATAGGTGTATAAATAAAACAGTTTTTTAAAAAAAGCTTTTAGAATTGCTGCTTGCTGGTTCTCCTGCTGATAGGGAGGAAAGGTCCTTGGAAAGCCACTGAAGAAGGAGCAGCCTCCGTCTGTGGAGTCAGACTTCTTGTGAAAGTTCAGACGCAGCTGTGTTCAGCTGGGCCTGGTCCATGGTGAGTCAAGGGCTGAGTTATTGTGAGAAGCAAATAAATTCTGTCTGTCTGATGTATTTACATTGGAAGGTGTTTTAAGGTGGGGTCTCCACTGCTCTGTCTAGTACAGTGTGTCCTGATTGCTGCTGAGGCCTTTATGAAATACTACAGTCCATAGAATGAATAATACCTTTTATTCCAGGCTGTTGTTACCAAAGTTTCTATGAGATTCCGTCAAAATTACAGGTCACACAGCAGCTTGTTACCTGGTTAGTGTCAAGCTAATAAATGTGTGTGTACATGTCAAAAGCCTTTTCTCTGTATAATGCAGTAACTGGGAAAAATAAAATATTTTGCCTGCTCCAAGGTGCCGTGACTGTGCCTCTTAACCTACCAAACCTCCTCAAGGGCTGTGCCGGGCTTGCCAAAATCTGGCCCCAGCTCCTGCTGCTGGTCAGCAGGAGGCTGTTCCTCATCACTCACCGGGGTAGGAGGCTTGCAAGAGGTGTCTGCTGGGGCCGTGCAGGGTGACGCCGAGGAGCCACCGTCACCAGAGCAGCAGCAGAGGCTTCTCAGGGGTGGGGTGAGAGCTGGAGGTCACCGCGTGGGAAGGGGGGGACACGTGGTGGTGTGGAGGGGCTGTGGGGAGGGACTCCACAGGGATGGAAGGGTGGCATCAGTGCTCTGCTTGCTCCGAGGTGACCTTGCCAATGCAACCTACGGGCTTCAGAGCGTTTTTAGGCAGTTGATACTCGTGGATGATGGTGATGGGAGGGCAGTGGCATGAGCTGGGCAGTCCCTCAGCACTTCTCCATCATCTACAAGGCCAGACAAGAAGCATTGTCCCCACCTCCCAGTCTGCTCCTCCCCAGGGGTCTGCTGGGCACACACCTACAAACTCCTGGGGGATGCAGTGGCTCTGAAGCCTTTATACCCCAAGGGGTGCTGGACTCCATCCCTGTGCTCTGCCTCACTGTCCCCACAGCGTGCAATTCCCAAACACACAAAACAGTCACAGGACTACTTTAATTTTCTTCCACAATTTGGGACTTTTCCACAGAAACAGCAGTATAGTGAAAGCTGTGCATAAAGCATTGGGGGATCTGGTGTTTGAATTTGCAATATTAGATATAAATGTGTCTTCAAGCTTTTACTTTTTCCATGTTAATTTTGGTGGGAGTTTTTATAAGCAATTACAAAGGTTTGAAAATGTGAGACAAAGGGCTTGACCTTGTTGGTTTGTTTTTTTTCAGAAGAGTAGATGATTCATATTTATAAAAATAAAGCCAGAACAATTCAGATGTCACTTCACTCATCAGGGCTCATTTCAAAGATATAATTAGAGCAAATCCAATATACATTGGCCAAGCCAGGCAGGAAAAAAGTTCTTCTAATGGAATCTCGCAATCACATCTGTGTTTTAGGTGCATCCTTTGGACGTGCCACCACACAGACATCCATGGAGGGTGGACAGTTAGCATAAAGCACAGTCCCCATTTGCTGCTAATGAATACTGGCTCCAGCCTGCAGAACTCTGATCTGATCTCATCCCACCATCCCCATGAGATCAGCATCTTTTATTGAGTACAATTCAGCGGTCCACATTTATAACACAAGTCTCAGAATCTCTGCTGTCTTTACGATGTGACTTTGAGATGTAGGAATAATCTAATGAACCTGAAGTTATGACTCAGACTTCTAATGAAGCCTGGATAATAAAATCTTCAATGCAATGTCGCTGTCGGGCTCACTATTGGGTGGCAGAAGAGAAGGCACCAGCACCTCGCAAGTCCATGGACCTCGTCTGTTACTGCTCTTTGTGACCGTATTTGTAAAGCTGCTGCAAGCCCTCAGCTACTCCCAGCTCTCACGAGCAGTGATGTGATTAAAACGTCTTCTCTAGAAGGCTGTCAGTGTAAATAAGCGAGCTGAATTACCCCGTGGGGTCGGTGCGGTGCGGGATTCCCTGGGCGCGGGGATGCTCCCGCGCCGCTGGAAGCGCTCCCTGGCAGGCGGCCGCTCGCCTTTCCCCTCCCTCATTACCATCCCTCGCCGCCAGCCATAAAAGCGGCGCTCCCGACTCCCCGCAGGGCCAGGGCCGGGGCCAGGCCAAGGGCAACCGAGATAATTGCTCCTGAAATACACGTGCCGACCGCGCAGGGCGACCCGCTGGACAAACAGGATTTTTGCTAAATTAGGACAATTGCCGAGCACGCTCCATCCCCTCGCCGGGGCTCTATACATAGATGAAAGGCACACCCAGTTGTGCAATCTGTTGCAATGGCACACCTGGTGCTGTCTGCAAGTCTATTCACAACCGTCAGCAGGTGCGACGTGGCCTTTGTGGCCATAAAAGTCTGTCTGGGCCGCCCCTGCTGTGCGCCCCGCACTCTGGCAGGGGAGGCTGTCACAGATTAATGCGGTTGTTTGAAGCTGTTGGGAGCCACCGCCTGAAGCTTGGAGAGGCTTCAGGGGGATCAGAGCGAGGCCTGTGCACACAGGATGGATTTGCAGCTTCTGTCTTGGTGGCTGCGCCGGGGTGGAGGTTACAGGCAGGGAGTGCTGCTGCCTGAGCAGGGACAGGGGACAAGAGCAACCTGATCAGATGGGAGCTGTCCCTGCCCGTGGCAGGGGGGCTGGAATCAGGTGATCTTTAAGGTCTCTTCCAACACAATGATTCTATGATACAGCAGGTTCCCGGTTCTGCAGCCCCACGGATGCTGCGCAGTGGCCCTGGCATCAGGTACCGATGATTTACAAGCGAGCCCCTCTTTGGGCTCAGCCTCTCCAAAAAAGGTTTTGCTTGCTTTGCTTTGGGGTGCTACGTCTCACACAGCACAGCATTAACGTGGAGCTCTGAGACCCCAGCCCCAATCCAGACTTGACTTTAATTTAAGGAAGGATGCCATGGACTTTGAAGTAGATTTTCGGCAGGAGTTTTCATTCCCACTGGGTCACGCAGGATTTTGCTTGATACGAACAAAAAAAGAGGGATGCTCAAATCCCACCCTGCTGCAGAAGGTGCTTCTCAATTTGTCTAATCCTTCAGAGCCAGTCTCACATTTTAATTGGCAATGCATTTTTACAAGGACTTAAATGCTCTCGAGATGAATCATGAGGGAAGATAGGAAGAATTCATAGCAGCTAAATGGCCCAGATTTGTGGCGCTTGGAGCTCTCTGGCCTGCCTCAGGACTGGCTTAGGCGCATTTCTCGTAATTGGAAATACAATCAGATACATATTAAACCCTGCCAACCACGCGCTGTATTGCTCTGCTCAGCTCAATATCCTGTGCTGGCTTCAGTCTCTAATAAAACATTCAAAAGCAGTGACGCTCAGAGAAACTCCTTTTGGACCCCTGGTTATGAGGAAAATGGGCTGGGAATGGGCAATGTGGGAATGTCTGTCAACCATCAGCATTAACAGTGGCCCTCGTGCCCCAGTCTCATTAACAGAAAAATCCCTGGGCTCCTCCTGTGCCCACCTGTGCATCAGTTCTCAGGGTATGGGTTGATGGTAGAGCATTCAACAGTAAGATAAGCATGATTCGATCCTTTTAGGACACCAAAATGTTGCTGTGTGTGGGAAGCCTCTGGGGTTGAAGCTACACGTGTGAGAGACTGACCCCTCCAAATGACGCCGTCCAAGTGCATGTCCATCACACTGTGAACACAGCCTGGAACAAGTCCCTGTTCCCTGGGACTTGTGGAGAGGAGCTTGGGAATAAAAAAGATCAGTTTGTTCGTACCCCTGACAATAATCCCAGAAGGACATCTCACCTGGCCCTAGGTGCCATGGAAACATGTCTGATGAGCCTTACCCCAGTGCTTTGGGGTGTCTGGCGCAGCACTGGCCCCATCCATCCCCAGACCTTTCCGAAGTCCTCAACAGGTGATGGTGGGCACAGATGATGCTGTGCTCTGTCGGTGGCACAGCCCACTCACCTCCTCTGAAGCCTCCCCGGGGGCTGTGGGCAGGGGCTGGGGCCGTGACAATCACTGTGCTCCAGCCTGCTGGTCCCCCCCACAGCTGCTCCAGCTGCTCCTATGGGCCTGGGGATGGGGACAGGCTTTGGGACCAGAGTCGCTAATCGGGTTTCCAATGTGCCTGGCCAGTGGAGGTGATGGTAAATAAAAAGTGCCTCCATCTCCTTCCCAGCGTGTGGGTCCGTCCAGAGCCCTGCCCTGTTTTGTGGGGAGGGGCTGTTGGGGTAACACTTGCTCCCTTTAGCAGCAATTGCTAAAATAACTGTTCAAGGCACAATCACGCTCTTGAGAGTGCTAGAAACAATTTAAGAAATGTTCTTGGGACGAGCGGCGGGCGCTGTGCAAACAGCTCCCCAGGGTTTGTGCGAGGGGCCCCGGCCGCCGGCCCGCCCGGCCCCACAGGAATGCACTCGCACCGATAACCCACACACTCCTTTTGTAACCTCCTTCCTTCGGTCCTTCAGGCTCCCCCTGCTCCCACCCTGGCGTTTGGTTGTCCTCCTTTTGCAGTAAAATCAGGACGACAAAACCAGAGTTGTTGCAAGCCCATGCCATGCTTTCCAGCACCTCTTTTCCAGTCACTATGAAAGCGAGAGACTTCGGGAGGACTTCGGCACTCCCCATGGGTCTCCCCAGAGGCAGAACTTGGGTTTTGCTGCTCCGCAGATTCCCAGTTTCAGCAGGCTCTCAGTGGAAGCTCGCTGGCCTGGCTGGGTTTGTGCCACAGCCCAAGCATTGCTGACCCCAGAGGTGGAGCTGCAGCAGGGATGTGAAGGCTTGAGTTACAGCAATCCATCAGCTGCTCATCCACTTGCCAGCCCCACTGCCCTCCTGTTATCAATCATGTAGGAGCCCCAGGCTGGGTTTGCAGCCCAGTTGCTCCCACTGTGGCAGGTTAGCAGGGTGTCAGCAGCGCAGGGGAGCCCTGAGCCTGCGGGGCCTGAATGTGGCCGCCAGAGCTGGGACCTTCCACATCCACAGCAAATCTCCTTGGTCTCTGGGACTGGCATCAGGATCTGTCCCATCTCTTCCCATCACGGTTGGGGTAGCTGGGGGGTCAGCATCAGGGCAAAGCAGCCAAAATCACATTCAAGGTTTGTGCTTAGTCACGGAAGTGCTTCAGAAAACCCCACTAGCTGGAGTGAGCAACCTTTTGTCTGGCATTTATGCAGTGTCTGTAAAGAGCAGGGAGAGGGGTTTGCAACAGGCTGCCAGGGAAAAAAGGGAACAGAGTTAGGCTGGTGCAGGATGCGTATGAACATTGCACGGCCTCAGGCTGGCCTCCAAAGCAGCCACCACCCTTTACATCCCAGACCATCTGATTTTGTAAGGGTGGAGACTGTCCCATCTGCAGCAGCAGCATCATGCTGAGCAGCTTTTGGGCTGCCCAGAGCCAGAGCAGAACACAGCCAGGCCAGGTACCAGCTTTGTACCCAATGTTCTCGCCTGCTGAATCTTCCCAGTCATGCTGCCAGCTTCATTTTTCCAAATGGCTTTATTTTGCCTCTAATGTCTTTGTTCGGGGTAATTTTTTTACCACTGTTTTTTCTTTGTTCTGTTGCTCTTCCACGCAACCTGATCCCAGCCTCTCAGACGAGCACAGTCAAAATCACACCAATACATCACCATAATCAGATCTGATTGCAGGGGCTCTCTGGGAGCCAAGGCACTGAGTGAGGGCTAACGGGCTTATTGATCACAGCAGAGTGACAGCTCTCTCTAGCACAGGATTTAGCTCCTAGGTGGACTCTAATGTGTGCATTTGTTTTTTCTCAGTGGCAAAAGCAATGTGTAAATATTCTGCTGTTAATGACACAGGTCTGTTCCTGGTCAATAAATGGGGAAACAAAAAGATTGAAGAGAATGTCTTGCCTTCTAAAGCCTCATGACTGATCCGCATGCCCTGTCCTTTTTCTATCAATCAAGGCTGATTGGCAAAGCTTTTTAATTCAAGTCTCTAAGCAGGATGATCAGCATTTACTTAGCTAGTGTTGATTTCCATTTGACCAGGCTGCTCTGGAGTAAGCTATCACCTTATAGTGCAAACCCTCTTACAAGGGATAAAGAAACTGAGACCACCTCCATCCTCCTCGTCAATGATCCTCCTGAGCAGCTCTTGGTGTGGGTTGGGGAATGGGATCCCACAGGAGCTGGGCAGGCTCCCAGTGAGGACCGTGGCTCCGAGGGCAGAGGGAAGGGCACAGGGCACCTCCTGCGGCCCCAGCCCAGCTGTGGTGCTGGCTCGTGGCAGCCCAGCCCCAGCCCCCCATCCCCAGCGCTGGTTCCAGGCACGGTGCGTGGCCTGGGACTGAGTCCCAGAGCTGCTGCAATATAAAACAAACCTGGCAGCAGGAGCCTGCAGCCTGTGGCACATCCCCCCTGGCTATTTTTAACTGCTTTTCCAGAGAAACAAGGCTTATGCAACCTGCCTGCAAGTGCAGAGACTCTGGCTACTGCTCATCCCAGCACCTCCACCTCTTGGATGGGATAGTTGCTGCAGGATGAGTTTAACAATGCTACTGGAGAGGGCAAACCCACGGAGTTGCAACACAAGCGTCCCATGGAGCTGGACCATGAGCTCTGCCACTCGCAGGGTGATGGATTCCTCCCAGTGTTTCTTCTGTCACCTGTACCTGAGCACCCACCCCGGGCTGCGGGGCAAGGAGAGGGGGGAGGTGGAAACATGAAATGCAACTAGGCTAACATTTAACAAAATGACTCATTTTTATGGACTGAAGTTGTTCTGTAAGGTCCTGCTTCTGGACAAGATGGGAGCTGGGAGTGGTGGTTTGGCATTGCAGGGATGGTGCTCCCAGGGCTGGTTGTGCCTCACTGGCTTCATAAAGCACATCCGGAATGTGCACAGAGCACTGCAGAATTTACACAGAGCATTTTTACTTGATACGAAAAAGAGGAACTTTTTTTTCCTCAGGTACTATATTTAGATCTTTTATGTGGAATAAGAGTTTGGGTTGTCTCTTCAAGAAAAGTAGAGACTGCTGAGCCCCTGGGAACAGGGGAGTCTGGAGCTAGGCAGGACCACTCTAAATGTTTCAGGGGGCTCAGGACCCATCTCCCGCCAAGACTTCCATGGCATGAGGAAGCTGTCAGTGCTGGGAAGAGCCCACGAGGCTGTCGGGGCAGTAGTCCGATGCCTCGTGACACGCTCTAGTGCTACAGCCATGCTCCAGCTGCACATATCCATCCTATTTGTAGTTGAAAACAAAAGCAAAGCTCTTGTCTGCAGGACAGCAATCAAAGGCAGCTCGGGCCATTTCACGGCCCCTCTTGTTTTGCCAGCAAACAGCACACACGGCCGTGAAACTCCAGACTGAGCCATAGGGGTGAGATGGGAGTTAACAGGAGCCATCTGTGCAGGTTAGGAACTATTTCCTTCCCTTTAACCAGGTTTGGGCCAGCTGGGTCGCTCTGAGGTACAAGGAAGAGTGCCTGCCTCTTTGTGCCACCTGGAGATGTCAGATCCCGTGCAGCAGCATCCGACACGGAGCAGCTCAACAGTATTCCAGGTCATTAAACTGATGCAGTGCTCAGCCCTCCCGCCAGCCATTTGTGTACTGATCACAGCTGCTCTAGATCCAATAAATTCTTCTAAAATTTCTGAAAAGTGAAAAGTTTCTGCTGCCAAACAATAAAAATATTAGACAAATTTTCTAAGCCTCTGTGTGCGCTGATATTCCTGCTAGGCTACCAAACACATTAATAAGCACGGAAAGAGTATTGCGCTAATGCTGTAAAAGCTATAAAACCAGCCTGAGTCTGAGTACTCAGAAAGCTGTTTATCTGCTCCTTTGGACCAAGAAGACTCAATGCCTTTCAGTTATTGAAAGGGCTGAATTATGTCTTGGTCTAAACTTGGAAGTCAGAGAAGCCACAGACCTCTCCAAGACCTCTGAAGGAAGTAAAGCCATTTGAACCCTAGTTCAGCTTTTCAGAAAGAGCATTCAACTCCGGGAGGGATCCCTCATTTGTTTGTTTGCTTGTTTGTCTCCAACCAAGCTTATTCTCAAGCGATTTGCATTGACACCCAGTATGGACTTGGACTTCTCCAGAGCTTCAAGGAAGGTCCCATCCCAAAGGATTGTGCCATCCCAGGTGAGAACAGATGGATGTGCAGTGAGGGAGTCAGCGGCAGCCCCGTGCTTGATTCCCTCCCATCGTCAAGCCACCAAACAGCCTTTTACAAGGGACATTGTTTTCACCTGAAAATTTGGAGACTGGGAAGCTCAGTCTCCAACCTAATGACCAGCCTAATTCAGCCCTGTAATCTTAGAGGTCCCTGCATCAAAGGCAATCCTTCCGCTGGCAAGCTGTGAAGGCTTTGTAAATCAAATGTGAGTTTGTGGAACACCAGCCCCGGGTAACAGCCAAGGTCCTGAAGGTTAAGGGATGATATGGAAATACAGCAGACCTCAAGGATACTGGATATATTTTCTATTTGCAGATTTATGTGCCTGTCCTGGCATGTGTTTTTTGTCATGCCTGCAGCATGAGCCCTGGATTTGACACTTTAAATCGAGGAACAAAGGACTGTAACAGTAGAGGGGGCTAAATTGAATTGAATTAATTTGTTTATCCTGCAAATCAACATCTGCCCAGACCTATTTATTTCAACTCTGAAGTTGTCATAACGGAATATTTTGCCTTCTGCTCAGTCTAATTATAGATGTACGAGCGAAAAGTTCTTAATTTTTCTCACAGCCATCAGTGGGAGCTTTTCTGCAACACAGCTAAACCAAGGCTGTTTCTCAGGAAGGTGTTTTCCCCAGGGAGTTGTGTGTTGGTACCCATCTATGGGGATGTTTTTGCACTGAATTAATTGAAAAGTTGCTTTTTAGCACAGATGAAAACCATTACAGAAGAAGACACAGCATCCCAAAGGGTCAGGTCTGCTCAAGCAGGGATGGGAGGAAGTGCTTGGAGGCACACAGCTCTGTCATCATCATTCTGCAGTGCCCAGGAGGAGATGGACTTGTGCCACAGCAAAAAACAGAGCACCTCCCACCTCTGAGGGCCCCAGAAAGGATCATAGCTCCATGTGTCCAGCATGAAAACCTTTCCTCCATCCTCATATCGTCATAGAATCCTGGAATGGTTTGTTTTGGAAGAGACCTTCACTATCAACCAGTTCCAACCCCCTGCCATGGACAGGGACAACTTCCTCTAGATCAGGCTGCTCCAAACCCTGCCCAACCTGGCCTTGAACACTTCCAGGGATATGGCATCCACAGATTTTCTTGGCAACCTGTGCCAGTGCCTCACCACTCTCACAGGGAAGAATATGCCGTGGTGGCTCCTGCAGGATGGAGGTGCCCAGGCTGGGGCAACCATGGTACGGCGAATCCCCCCAGCCCACACAGACATGGCCACAGGTTCAGTGGCATCAGCCTGAGGAGCCTGAGCCCGGTGCAGCCTTGTCCCCACACCTTTGACTGCAGCAAGTGTGTGACGTTACCAACCATGGTCACATTTCCGATGACTTCAAACTATATATAACCCTTTTCTGCCACCTCCTAAAGAAGTCCATGTGTCCCACTCTGTAATAATAGAGAACTGTGGTTTAATCCTTTCAGGTTTCATCAATTTTCTAGGAAATATGAGGCATTGCCACTTCAAAAGGTCTCTGAAAGCAGAGGGGAATTTTCAGCTGCTCGCTGATGGAAATTACATGGTTTTATTTGCCAAATCAGGGCCAAAACAGGTTGGATGCAAATAAATACAGCTCTGATGTTTCCAGAGAAGGGCCTCTGTTGACTTACCCTACACAGAAAGATAGAATGACTTTTCTTTGCCTTGATTGTTTTGGCACAGCTCTGGGTGCAACAGCTTACTAAGAACTGTTAACACCAAAATCCAGATCTGCTATTGAGCAAAATGAGCACTCGCAGTGTTTCCAGGACTTCTGACCACAGACCGCGTGAGAAAAAGGACATGGGGATAGAAGCATGAAGAGAAACTACTCTTCCCTCCCTCCAGAGCCATACCTGTCTCTCAGCTCCCTGCAGGACCTTTTTCCAGTCAGGAAAACATCTCCAGCATCTGTCAGTGGTTGCTCCCAGTGCAGTCCTGCCCTGAGGCTCCTCGAGATGTTGTCTGCCTGCCTACTGCTGCTGCTTATCAGCAGCCCCGGCTTGAGGCTACCACAGCAGTGCATGGCCATTATTTCCTCTGTAGAGTTGCAGAGTTGGGCAAAACAAGAAGCTTTTTCCAGCGTTTGATATTCGCAGCCGGGGATTGCGAAGTAATTAACTCCCCTATCTGAAGTCATCTTCAGCACGACAACCGACAACCAGGGCTTCTTCAAGTAAGTAAAGATTAAAAAGAACATCATTATCAGCACTGGGCCTCACACCATTTAAAGTTTTTTCAGAGGGGCTTGAGGAGGTGAAGAGTTTTTGCCCTTAAGCCACAGATTTGAGTGTTTTTCTCTCCTTTAGAAATATGGCCTGGAAAACACAGCTGCTGAAAGCAACCCCAGTACAGGGTCTGTACTGGCGTACACAGAGGAGGGGTCAGGATGGATGTTTCACTTCTCTCCACGTGCCTACAGCACCTTCCTTACCTGCTGTCTCTGGATCCTCTGTCAGAGTGGTTGCCTCAGAGGATTCGCCCTTGGATATGATATATTGGACCAGAACTTACAGCAAAAGTTTGATACTGCCACTTAAATATAAAGACAATATTAAAAAATAAAATCCCCTGAAAACCAGCCCACCTGTTCACACCAGGTAGCTCAGCTGCAGGTTCATCCTTCAGAATCCTTGGAAAGGCACAAGACCCTGCATGAGAGCAAATGCAGGAGCAGTCCAAATCCTGTAAAATGTGGAATAAGCAGCTGGAGGGCAGTTAGTGCTGTAGTTAACAATACAGCAGATGCTGCCTGGTAAATGGGCACAAGAGACCCAGGACAAAGGGACATGGAAAACTTCCTTGTTCCTCCAGACACTGGAAAATGCATTTCTCTGACCAGTGCCTGGGTAGTCTGTTCAGCTGGATTTTAAGTTCTAATGAACAAGGATAAAAGGTATAAAGTTGGGCAGGAATGTGCCTGGTGAAACCCTGGCCTATGCCAGACAATCCACAAGTTTTTGTAGGGCCAGGATTTGGCTCTCTGCCAGCTGGCCTGTGTCTGTACTCCTGCGTTAGGAGAGTGGCAGTGGCTGGATGTAACTGGTGTGCCCCAAATATCTGCAGGACCTTCTCTGCAAGTGGCACAGGCTTTCTCCAAGATGAAAGGCTGGGGAAACGAAGGTAGCACTTAATCAGTATCCTCTCCCAGAGACTGAGCAGGAATTTGGAGCACTTGAATAGTCCATCCCCAAAGAATCTTTTCCAGGTCTGACTCTGATCCTGGTGCATGCTGAGACAGGACTATGTGAATTCGTAATCAGTGCTGTAGACATGATTTAAGGCCCTATAATATGTATCTCACTATCACATCACAATGCTTTGCATTGAGGAGCTCCAAGTATTGTGTTTTCGTGCATATAGCCTGCATCTCAGATAACTCACACCACTGTGAAAGAACTGTCCTTTCAAACAAGTCCTTAGCTAATCTGCACCCCCAGGTAACCCAGGGGTCATCCCAGAGTATCAGTTATGTGTGTGGAACCATGGGGACAGGGTGGCAAATATCCAGTCCCCTCCTTCCTCGAAGCCTCCACCATCCCTTCCTGCTCCCACCTCCTTCCCACAAAATGCCAACTTTTCTGCAGTCCACATCTCCCTTCCCGCGTGCAGCAGACGTGAGATGGGACAACGGAGCCAACAGCATCTCAAGCTGCTCGCAGCTACCTTCTGCTCCAGTTTTGTTTCTACGTGTAACTGGTGCTGAGCATGGTTCGTTGCAGGGGCTCCAAGGGACACTCTGTGTGGTGGCAGCCTGCAGCTGCCAGCAGCTCGTATGGGGAGGGTGGAAAGACGGGAAAAGTCACAAGCTGGGCCCTAAAACTGTGCTGAAAAACTAAATAACTAATTCTTTCTCTATTGCTCGTGTTGCCCTCTCAGAGGTAACTCTGTCCAGATGATCTTCCTGAGCCTTTTTTCCTTGTTTCCTTTCAGACAGCAGACAGTAAAGCCTTCCTGATTCAAATTTCCACTCCAGCCTACAGAAGCTTGGCAGAGAAACTGAGCATTTACAGGGATGCTTGCTGCAGCCAGGAGCCTAAAATTAGACTTTTAATGCCACTGCCAGCACCTGAGAGGTGACCTGGTTTTCAGAAGTGGGGGGAAATGTCAAAGCCTGGTCCATGTATGGCTCAGTGCTCCATGACAGCAGCTGAGCCTGCAGCTGCTCCAGATCAGCTGCTTAAAGCCTGGTCTGTGCCAGTCAGACAGGTCTGCAGCACAGAAAACCCAACTTCCCCCTCCTTAGGGGACCTACCTGCAGAGCTGCGTCATCTGTGGCAAATTTATTCACCCACCTTGCCTCCTGCAGCCCCTTCTCACTCACAAAAATGTCTGATCGTCCCTTTTAAGTTCTGCTGTTGAACAATATGGCACATGCATTTGTTCTGCTCGCGATGTAATGGCATCATGCACTTGCAAACATCAGCTCATGGGCATTTCCCAGGCTATGGGGTCTATTTAAAACCATAAAATGTATTTCAAGACTTCCAAATGAGCCAAAGGAATAGCTCCCTGGCCAGCAGCACTGATGCTGCTGGGTGTACACAAGGCCAGCCAGCTTGGGCAAGACAGTGACACATAAAACCTCTTTTACAACAAAACCTGTGAGTGTATCAACCCCTTTGCACATGCTGCACCTTGGGGCCTGTGTTTGTTTTTGACCAAGGTCATCACATGAATTATATCCTCATTGCAGGGTTTGTTAGAAAGGTCTTTGAAAGCAGATGGGATTGTGAAACACTCCTTTACTACACCTAATGCATTGCAAATAGCAGTGAAAAAACTGACAGCAGGCTGGAATGCTGAGAAAATTGCTTTGCTAAACTAAAGTGTTTAAAATAAACTTTAATGTTATTGATTTTAACCCGTGTCGGGAAGCTGAAGCAAGAAACATTCTTTCTAGTGTAAATGAGTTCAGCTTCAAGTCTCTGTGAAATTGAAAAAAGCCACAACATGGGGAGTAAGAATTAATCTGTGAAAAACTGGAGATGTGTGAGCACGTCAGGAGAAAATAAACACAGGCTGGGCATCCCTTACTTGCTCTGGTTTTATTATTTTCTTTCACCCAGAAATATGAGCATCCTGGCTTATACTATGTGCCCCAGATGGACGAAGGATGCAGGCAACCAAAGCCCACTGTCCACCGTCCTTTGGGCAGGGAGAGTTCACGTAAAGCTTTTGCCAGGCAGAACCAAAGGGCCACTGCCTGTCCTGGAACTGAGCCAGGACCCTTCCAGAACACATGTTTCAGGAGACATCTCATTTCATTTCCATTACAAAGCCACCTCCACATCTTTGGTAGCTCCTGTAAATGCCGCAGGGAGGTTGTGTCCCATGGTTCAGTCACTGGATCTAAGCTGGCACAAGCACGTTCACCCACCAGGGAAGGGCAGTGGGGAAGGGGGGGACGCTGTGGTCACATCAAATTGTCTATTCAAGCTGTGAAACGAGAAAATCAGCACTTTCTGGGGCAATGCCCGCAGACAGCTGCTAAGCCTCTGGCCTCCATCTCCTCCCATCTCACCCCCATCTCGCTGGGGATGTGGGAGTTGTCTTTGCACCGCTACAGTGAGGGAGGAACAACAGTGACAGTCTCAGTCGGTGGCTGAGGTAGGTGTGGGGGTGAGGGTTAGACCGAGCTGTACAGGGGGTTCCCCAGCCCACAACAGCCCTGAGCATGCAGGGCGAGCAAGAAGAGCTCCTCTCTGACCATCCCAGAGCAGCCAAGAGAGGCAGCAAACAGACTCCTGGTCTGGAAGGATGAGCATGAAGAGCTCCTTTCAGCCCACCCCATTAGCGTTCTCAGTGCAAGCTGGCACAGGGTGGCTAGCTTGCACGCATGGCTGATGCCTGTGCCACACTGGCACGAGCAGAGTGCCTGGTGGGTCAGGCCCACCGAACGCCAGTCCTGCCAAGCAGAGAGGAGGGGCAGCCAGACGCATCCCTGGGCACTGGGATACCCCCTTTGCTACCTCTCTGTGTCCTTTGGATCATCCCTCCTGCCCCAGAGGCTGGCACTGATGGAAGCTGCCAGGGCTTCTCCAGCTGTGGCTGTTTCTTATATAAGCAGCAAGTCACTTGCCTTCAGGGGTGAGAGTAGAACGTACTACACTCTCCCACAAGCTTTTCTACTTTTCGACCTTCCTCTGATGCCGTACGCCCTTTCTGGCTGGGCAAGTTCCATTTCTGCTCAGGGACTGCGTTGTGCCCATCCACCTCCATTCGATGGTGACCCAAGTTAACACACAACATTTGAAGAGCCAAAGAAACTCTATCAAAATGAGAGCTGGGAAATGCAGCCTCCTGCCCTGGCTGTGTCACAGAGCTGGGCTGGGAGTGGGGTCTTTGAAGTGACCCCACATTTTAGGCTATAATGCCCCATCCTGCCTCATGTCCCAGTCTCCTTGCAGGGGCCCTGAACTGAGCAGAGGGTCAGATTTGAAAAGGCTGCTTGCTTGCTTGCTTCTTTTTCCTGGAAATCTCCCAGCCAGCTGCTGCTGCGGCCTTGTCTTGTTTGGCTTACAAGGTCTGATAGGATCAGAGCCTGAGATAGTACCCAGATAGGCCAAAATGACTGGTGTCATCTGCTCCTCATTTGTAGGAACAAGCTCCCTAAGACCTGATGGTGACAGGTCTGTGGGGTCCCTCTTTGGGGTCCCCCAGGCCACAACACCTTTCTCTGCAGAGAGGATGTTGCTGACACATCTTCTATGCCCCTCCTTTCAAAAGAGCAGAGAATAACCGTGCATTTATCTCCAGGCTTTAATAGACATTGTAATGCAAAGCAGCTGCTCAGCCCCTGAGGGATGTACGCTCTCCTTTTGGCTCAGTCTCGGCACATGAAAGCAAGATAAAACCAAAATCTCGTGATGAAACATCCCTGCTGGACTGAGGAACTGGGGACCCACGATGGGTGTGCAGAACACCCAGCCCCAGCCCCAGCCCCATCGTGGGTTGGACAGCACAGTGGTGCCATCCCCTATTGTGACTTGATCTCTCTCTGCCATAACCCTACTCCACTTTCCTGCAGCAGCTGAGGCTTTGGTGCTTTGCTTTTTGCACGTACCAATACAACCCTGGGTATTAAATCCTACCCAGGTCTGAGTTTTTAAAAATACATATCAGTGTGCATCACTTCTGAGAGCCTGTTTGCATCAGCAATGCCCCTGGTGTTGGATTACAGGGATATTTGATGGGTAAATAATAATAATAATAATAATAATAATAATAATAATAATAATAATAATAATAATAATAATAAAAAAAATAATAATAATAAAAAATAAACTTGTTTAGGGTAATGACTAGTCTGTGGATGGTCACTGCAGTCAGGGCCCCACGTGACAACATCCCCCTGTCCTGTCCCATCCTAGAGTGTGCTGGTGGCTGTAGGACTACCTCCATTTGGAATCAAGGTGCCAATTGCGGGCCAAAAATGGCAGAGCGCAGCATAAAAAAGAGGGTGTGATTTGGCCCTGGAGATGTATTTTTAGACTTTCTATTTTAGACTACTCATCTCTAGCATAACATCTGTTGGATCATTTTATAGCTGTGATTGTTTACTGGTGACCAGCTGACACTGACACTGCAGGGATTTGATAATAGTAGTTTTTCTGTGTATCTGTAGATACGCGTTACTGAAAGGCAGTGAGGACAGGTGAATGAGCTGTATTTAAGCACTGCAGCAAAGAGAATAAATTTTTAAATCAATCATTTTCTTGCTACTCATAGGATCGTCTTGTCTGCAAAAGACAAAAGAAGGGATCTCTAGGCTTATGTTTGCTGTTCAGAGATTACCTTGAATTTGACCCTTCTGCTCAGTTTACTCTGTCGAAGCTGCTGAAATTGTCATGTCCTAATGCCACAGAGTCAATTAATCCCAACTTCGCAGTTGCAACTCTGTCCAGGGACTCCATGGTTTCTGCACGGTCAGTTCCTGTGAAAGCCTTATCTGCAGTGCACATCACAGAAAGGAGAGTGAGGGGGTTTTAAATTATAAAATTGTGGTTTATTACAACAAAAAGGAGGGATAAAGAGGGAGAAAGGAAGAATATAAAGGCAGTTTCCATGAGAGGAGAATCAATCCGGGCAGAATTTCCAGCAAGGCACATTTAGAGGCGGTGTGTAATTGAGATTACATTGATTTTCCTCCATTTACTGTAAGGTAACTGCGAGTGAAACTGTAACAGGAAACTTAGAAATGCTCTTCACAGAAGCTATATTTAGGCAGACACACTGACATGATACCACTGAATAAAATAAACATGCAGGAGACAACCAGTCCTGAGAGACTTTCAGCTCCATCCGCCTGACATGAGCAAGGGGAATACATTATTCCCAAGCCATCTACGTGACCTTTACTGTAGGAACCTATAGAAGCAAGCAGGCTGCTGGGCACCTTGGGTAAACTGGGAGGCATCTCGTTTAAACACAAGGGTTTCGCCCTTCCCTGCTAAAACAAAATGCCTGCTAGCTGGCTGGAGCACAGCTCCTCTGGCTGCTGTTCCCTTTTATAACAGGATAATTTATGGCTTGTTGTCAGCAGAAAGAGCAACAATTTGTTTGCTGCGCATGCTGGAAGAGATGAGTTTTCTCAGAAGTCTGGGTGATTTTTGGAATTCGGGGGCAGCTGCTTCTTTAAAGTCTCTGGCATGGTCTCCTGCATGAAATTAAGCCGTGCATGAGGTACAGCTGCCTGGTATCACTGATGCTATCACAGTACACACAAGAGCCTGATTTTGATAGGGCACCCAAAGCTTTGTCCAATTGCTATGCCAAATTCCCTGCTGCTTCTTTACCCCTGGCAAGAGACACCATTTCCCAAAAGCAGGGCTCCCAAAGTCTCAGGGAAAGAGAGCAACCCTGTGCCCCAAGAGCTCTGATGAATTTCAGGTCCTGTTAGGGTCCAGATCAATTGTGGAAAAGTCACTCAACTCCCCTGTAAGACGGAGTGATGATACTTTCCCTCCTCCCAGTCTACACATGACACACACTACGTAAATATTTAGTATTTGAGCCTACTAACGCTTGCTGGAGCAGCAAAAGTGAATATCAGATCTGCAAACATTAAATGCAGGAATGCAGCTGAGAACGCTGTTTATTTTTATCAGCTAAGTGCACACCTTCTCCCCTTGGCTGCAAAGATTGCTCTGTGATGGGAAGCAAAAGCGTAAAATATCTGAAAAAATTTCGAGTTATTTCTCCTTGCACAGTGTCCACACTGAAGTTACCTTCCACAGGCTCCTCTGCTAAAACAGCTCTCAATCAATAATCTGCTTCTGCATCTGGAGGAAAGGTGTAGCAGCAAATCCCACTGGTGATACAGCAGCCCAATCTCTGTATCCAGCATACCCACTTAGGTGGCACCAGACCCCTGGCAAGGCTGTAGGGTGACTGATGCAATAAAGGTAGAGAAATTCGGCAGAGATTAAACCCCCATGAGTTCCAGCTCATCATGTGAGATAAGATGGGCAGGGTGCAAATAGCCAGAATTTCTGATTAGAACCAATTCAGCACAGTGGGGCTGGTGAACTACAATAAGAACTTGCACAATCCAGTTTCTGGAACCCTATATTTTATTGAGAAAACAGGAAAGCAGGGAAAAATCCACCAACTATCCCTACTGAGGATATCTCCGCTAACTTCATAGTAACTACTTATCTATTGGTGGGGAATAAGTGCACTGTCTACATAACAACTACTCAAATATGAACTACTCCTAATATACAGAGTATCTCATGAGACCTGAGTCCCCACAAGCTCAGCTCTGTGTGTCGGGACTCATCTCCAGGACTTTCTTTGCCACAGCATTGCTTCCTTTACCATCTGCAGTCTCGTCCACATTGCTGCTGGAGTACTTCTCCTGGCCACTGCTCACCTGCTCGCGGCTCCTTTTCCGGAGGAGAAAGCACTGCACCAAGAGCAGGAGCAGGACTGCAGCAGCGGCCCAGAGTGGCCATTGCTGCAAGGCAGCGCAGAGCGTGACTCCCGAGGAGTTCCACTCTGCTCCCTTGTCGCCTGCTCCAGCTCCCGCAGCAGCCGAATCCTCTCCTGCTCCTGGCACGTGGCGTGCACTTCCATGTGCAGGCATGTCTCCTTCTCCAGCCCATCCCCGACCACCTGCGGGTACTGGATAAGGCTGTGCATGAGCCACACCAGGAAGATGATGGCTGCCGTGGCCTACAGGACGAGGGACACAAGGGATGAGGGAGGCTCTGATGGATATAGAAGAAGGAGGGGAAGTGGGGATAGGAGCCTTAGGGATGTGGGGGCAGGAAGGAGAGGGAGCCAGGCAGCTGGCAGGCACCAATGCTCAGCTGCTGCCACAGCCACAGCAGCAGCAGCAGCCGCCCTGTGCTGTGCCCAAAGAGCTCCTGCGAGGGACTGGGCACTGGGTGCAAGAGGGGAAGCACTCTCTCAGATGCCCGAGTTTGTGCTCCGGCTCTCATCCAGCTCAGCCTCCGGCCTGTGTGTGCACTCGATGGTCTCGAAGGCTGGTCTGGGGCAGCATTGCCTGCTGCTGCTATTATGGGCTGCCGCTCATTTTGATGTCCCTTGTGATGGCACTGGTGCAAGAGACATCACGGGCTGACCAGCCCTGCCCTTTGTCCCACCCCAGCTCAGGCACTCACAATGGCCCTGAGAAAACCACAGCCCCGACACCCACAAAATGCAGACCCACCGCTCCAGACTGGGCCCCCAGGGCTTCCCTTTACGAAACAGGACAAAATCCCCACGAACTCCTGTCACAGATAAAACTGGGTAATGTGACTCAGGGATGCTTTGCTCATTTATATCCCCTGCGATGAGATGGTGTCTTGGGGTGACTCTATCGTGTGTACCCCCTGTCATGCTCTATGCCCAAAAAGTAATATTGTGCCTTTTCTGTGCCTTTAAACTGAGCTTGAGAGAAAAAAAACCAGACGAACTTTCCAAAGGACACAAAGATTACACTCCTCAGTTGTTGTCTGACTGTGGAAGGCACGAAGGGAGCACCCTGCTTGCTTTTTCTTCAGCCAGCTGGTTTTTTTTTCCCTCTTGGCGTGAGACGGAGAGCTGAATTTTGTTTCCTGGGACTTTGGGGTTTTTTTCCCTTCTTCTCTTCTGAACTGTTTCAACAACATCAGAACACATCAGGAGAATTTTCTCCCCGAGGCCCGGGGTTGGGCCCACGCCCTCACCGACCAGCTCCGAGGAGGAGAGAGACCACACCTACAGAAGGACTCTGAAATCTTCCCAGGTTTCTCTCCACAGCGAGGGTTTTAATTCATTATTTAGCATCATTATCCTTTTCCTGTGTGTTTGTTAAAATAAATAGTTTTTATCTCTTTCACTTTCCTTCGAGGAAAAATTTCCTTTTTTCCCAAACCCTGTGGGGGGCAGGTGGTTGTAACCTGGTTTTCTCTCAGGGGCTATATTACTAGATTTTGGCCAAACCGGCAGAGATGGGATCGGTTCCCTTGGTGCTGATGCCTGTGCTTGTGAGGGTGCTCTTGGGACCTTTGATACAAGACCTGAAGTTTGATGCAAAGCCTGAAGTTTGATATAAGGCCTCATGTTTGATTCAAGGCCCCAAGTTTCATATAAGCCTCAGGGAGGCCACTGACGAAGGCAAAGAGACATCTCAGCCACCTCTTTGGGAAAGTGGTGCTGTCTGCACAGCACCAGAAGCTTGATGCAAGTGGAACCCTCTGATCAGGAGCCCACAGGCACTGGTGGCACCTGGATACCTTGAAATAGGAGAAAGGGCGTGCTCCAGTGGTTGCACCGCCAGGAGATGATGTGATGGGGCTCGATGCTGCGGGAGGGAATTGGAGCCTGCGGAAGGGTGAAAACAGGCGTAAGGAGTTGCGGACACCACACAAGCCGTCGAGTGCCATCTGCTGCTGTCTGGAGATGATGTGAGCTCTGCGGCGGGCACGACACTTAGGGGTCTACCTAATATGGAAGAAAAAGCAGGAATGAGCTCAGTGGTGCTGCATCTGCTCTCCCAAGCTAAGGACGAGGAAGGAAGGGGTCTGGCAATTGTATAGATCCACCAGCTGGCTCGGCACAGTCCCAGCACAGACATCAGCCCTGCCCCAGCTCTGCGCAGGAACGTCTTTCCCGGTGGTGTTTTTCTTGCCACCAGAGCTTAGTAATGTTTTGTGAGCTTTTTGGAGACAGGTGTCTGCTGCCCTTTCTCTCTTCACTGCAGAGTTGTGTGGTGACATTTTTTGCTGCTGCCTGGCCGGCTGGTTGTCTTAGCCCTCCCTGACACCCTGCAGGGCCTTTAGCAGTGGAGAGAGCAGAGCATTGCTGGCAAATGGCTTCCAGGAGCAAAGGAGAATCTATAGCTCCCAAAATAAGTGGGTTGTGCCATTTTGGTCCCCGTGGACCAAACCCAGATCTATACAAAGTGATTCTGAAGCTGCTTCAGCAGTGTTTGCTGCTTGCACAATTCTTTGCCTTCTCTGGATGGATGGAGCTGCTGCACCAGGATGTGACCTGTGGGCCACCAAGGCAACCACATGGAAAAAGGGCATTTGACACATAGGTGCCTTCCCTCCTCCAGCACAGCCCACAGCTCCCCAAATCATGCCTTAAGTCATGGCAGGGTTTTGCCAGAAGACAGAGGAGACATCCAGGAGCAGCCAAGCAGTGAAAATCCTCTCACCCATGCCTGACTCAAGGAAATGCAACTCCTTACCTTAGCTTCCTTCCTGCTTGACCTTCCCATAAATGCAAAGTGAGGTCCAGCTCTGGTGTCCATGCCTTGACTAGGGGCATGGTGAGCTCTACCCACAGGGCTGAGGCTGCTGGGTTACTTTATTCTCAGGCAATGCTTGATCTGCAGTTTTTGAACAAGTGCTCCGGTGATTATTTCATTACAGCATCATGTGAGTTTGGCCCCTCCTGTCATTCCCTTGAGAAAGACTGACTCACTGAGGAGAGCAGGTTCATTTGTCAGTGGTGTAACAGCTGCAGTTAAACACAGTTCTCATTCCCACTGTGCAGCTGACCAGCTTGTTCACAGGCCTGCCCTGATCACCCAGCCACGATGCCATTGCCTGGTCTTTGCAGTACTTAGCACTGAAAACAGTGATCTCTGAAATATGGATGCATCACAGAAACAATGTGACAGTTTCTGGATGGAAAACGCTTTGATTTCTTATGCCAGAACCCACCTTGTGCATTGCAAACCCTTTTCAGCCTCATTGAGAGGGAAAGCAAACAGCAAAATTGCTTTTTTCCCCACCTAGATGGGTCTCCGGATGCTGTGAGCTGCTTCACGGTGTAATTTCCCCGAGCCCACCAGCAGCAGGACAGGTCTGGGCACAACCCATCCCCAGTGCTGGGGATGGGGGATACCAGAGGAGCAGTGCTGGGGCTTGGTATGGGGGCAGGGGTGGAGGGACCGGCACGTGCCACCTCTGCCAGCAGCACTTGCTCATGTGTGAGCCAACTGCGGGACGGGAGGCTCTTGAGAGAACATAAGAAGGAAAGCAGATATTTAAGAAATGAGTCACAAACATAATGGCTTAATCAAGAGCCTGTTGGAGGCATTTGGGTTCCATTTCACCAGAGGCTGCTCCAGCCACCTGGGCCAAGATGTGGGAATGAGGGGTCTTGTTCAACAACATGGCTGGTTCTTGACATTCCTGCATCCCTCCACACCTCATCCTGTGCCAGCACCGGGGAAAATCCCTCCTGACACATACCTGCCCATGCGGCATGTCTGTGAGCCAGCCTAGGAAACTGATCCAGCTGGAAAATAACACAGGGAAGGAGAAAAAACCCCCGCATTTTCCCCACAACCAACTCCGATCTCTGACATTGTCCTCACCAGACCCCAGCACCCTTCCAGATGCACGGCCAAGAGAATGGAGCAGGTTGCGGGGAGGGGGGAGTGAGAAGGGATTTTTGGCTGAAACTCAGCATGGCCAGAGCTAATGAGCTCAGAGAGGCAGGCTGTCACACCACCCTGCACCAAGCTGATATCTGGGCCACCATGCTCATCCATGTGGCCATCACCTTGAGGCCTCCAAAGGCTCCAAAAGAGACAACACAGGGGTGGCCTCCCCTCCTTTGCACTGCCTGATGCTCCTTTAGCTGCTGCTGTATATCGTAGCAGCAGGTCATATTCGTATTTATAATGACAACCTGGGTACCTTGACAAACCAAGGAAGCAGAGGGAAGAGATGCTGAAAAGCATTTGATGTTTATGTTGTTCACGTTTGGCAACTTCAGTGCAAAATGAACATCGAAGGTAAACCAAGTGCAAGTACTGAACAGGGAAGGAAGGATTATTGCATGAACAAAGAAAATTCAGAGGGAACCATGAACATAAGAATTCAGAAGCTGAAATGAGTTGTAATAATAGCTGTCTACTTCATTTCAAGTTCTGTCTGGAATATATTCTAGTAATAGATAGGAACAGAGGCACACTGCTATTAGTCAATTTAGTCGAAACATTTCTGCTGAGACATTTTTGCTATAAGAAACTGGAAATTTTACTATAAAAGAGTGTTTCTCTATTCCATAAAAGAAACTAGGTTTTCCTGAGGAAAGCCAAAATGCTTCACTGCAGCTAAAACTTCATTTTGTCAAAAAATATCTCAGTTGGAAAAGGGCAGGAAGAGATAAGGAGAGGATTTTCTTAGTCTGTTCTAGCCATTAACCACTTTGTGGCTTGATGTCTTGATTTCATGACCTCTAATAAAAAGTTAAGCTACAGAACGAGTCCCTGCATGATGAAATTATTTTTTTCTATCTCTACAAAATGCTTCAATAGATGTTTGGCACAATGCAAGAAGTTCTGATAAGAGATACTGTCAATAAATTCCCAGCTGCATTAGGATGTAAATATAAAAGACAAGTACTACCAAAAAAACCCCAAACAAGAGTAACAATTTATGTTAAGAGCATTCAGAAGGAAAAAAAAAGTAGTTGGTGTAAACAAAGCTAGAGATTTGAATTAGATCTCTAGTTTGGTTAGTCCAACTACTTCGATCTGGCTCAGGAAATAAAGGCAGAATCTGGCTTTTTCAGGGTACGCCTACCATTTGATTATCAGGTCTATGCAAATGTGCTATCAAACTTAAATTTTTACTTCTCATCTGTTGCCTGAATGCAAACCCTTTGCACAGAGAAGTAAGTATGTATGTGGCTACATTTTCCTTTCAGTGAAACAAACGGGAACAAGGAGGGAATAAAAGCCACCAGCAAAACCTACTCCTTCTGTTTAAAATTATAGATGTAAGCAAAGAGACCAGGGAGCAGCCCATATTAGGCAAAGTGCACTCTTTTCTTGTAAAAAGTTTGAAGAATTGAAGGTCTGCTCTCCCCACTTACGACCGTCAGCGTGCTTGTGTACTGGGAATGAAAACAAGAGGAGATGTGAGGATACGGAGTGAAAGGCGGGGCTGTCAGCTCCCGGCTGCAGGGACTGAGGGGAGGATGGGGTGATGAGACCTGCACAGGGGGAAATCATGGGGCCACCCGGGCTCCAGCGTGGTCTTCATGGCCGAGCTGGGGTCAGCATCACTGCTGCACCCACTCTGCAGCCAAGGGCGGACCTTCTGGCCAGGGGGGGTGCAGGGAGAGCCCCATCCCAGGGGCTTGTCCAGGCTGCCCACCTCTGTGCTGCTGGGTCAGCGATGGGCCACGCTCAGCCCCGTGCCTGATGCTGCTTTGCTTGGCAGCTCAGCGAAGAGCACCTTGTGCTCCCAAAGCACCATCGGACTGATTGTGCACACCCAAGACAGAGCACTCTGCCTGTGATGACAAAATCAAAGCTTGTTTTAGCTCTGGGAGCCTCTCTCTACAGGACAGCACTGGCTAATCTAGCGAGGACATGGCAAGAAATCCAACCTGTCTGAAGCACCGTGTAACGCTACACCTGGGTCAGGATCCCAGGTATGATTTCTGCCAGCTCTGCAGCTGAAAATGTGCTTTCTGTATCTGGTCTCTATCAAGCTTCAGGGATCAGATTGGTTTATGAACCTGCTTATATTAAGAGCAAACAATTTATCACTGTGGATTTTCCGTGGAGTTGCCTCGCTGTTCCTCTGGTTCCACAGCTGCCTGCCCCTGAGAGCTCAAACCTCAACGCACGGCTTCTGGGAGCTGTGCAGCATGTGGTGACTCTGTGGGTACCTCTCCCTCCTTCTGCCCTCAAGGCACAACTCAGATCTGGCATTTTTAACCTTTCTTTTTAATTTTCTGTCATGCAAGGTGAATCACAAGCATCACATAAAGGGTTTTGCTGTATAATATGAGCGAGAATGGTGCACTCTCTATGCTTTACACAATATCCTTCTTTACATGCCATGGCTTTTGGGTTGGTTACACCACGATCAATAAGGTGTGTTTTTTTCCAGATAGACTCCACATGGCATACCGTATGTTTAAAATTGCTGCATCAACAAATCAAAGTAAACAACCTTCTCTCCCCTGTGAGATGATGAAAAACATAAATTATGTAGTCTTTAAACAAATGGTAAAGAGTTTCCTTATTAGGCTTCAGGGTCCTGTGTGTGTATATGCCCACTGTAAAATCCTTGTCATTCCTGGGTCTGTAGGTCTGCATAATGTTCCTCACAGGTTCAATTGAGTGGTCAGCATACCAGACTTGGGCTGGGGGATTCAACATTGACACACACACACATCCATGCATATATATATATATATGTATATAAACTACAGTGAAAAAGTTAAAATCACTGCTGTTTCTTTTGCAAAAATTTTCTTGATGGTGAAAGCTTGCCTTGCTTTCAGGAGCATTTTTTCTTCCATTTCCCTTCTGTAGTATTTTCTCCATTTCTTGGCTTGCATAGAATTATCTCTTACATTCTCACATTCAACATTTTCCTTTGCCAGCTGAGAAAAACACATCATCCGTGGCTGGGGACACAACTTTGTCCTTCCCATCCATGTGAACTCTAGTCCACCTCCATGCCCCTCAGACAATGGATGCAGCCACATCCTCACCCACTGCCTTTCCCAGCCCACCACTTTCTCCTGGCCACAGCCACCAAGGCACCTGGAAATCAGGAAATCTTGGTTGAAAACTGAAAAAGGACAAGGAAAACACTGATTAAAGTTGTATCAGCAGCTTTGCTCAGTCTCCCCATGGCCACCTGGGCTGTGGCAGACATCTGGGTGAGCTTCTGAGGGGCAGCAGATGGGAAGAGCCCTGAGGTGCTGTGCTCACTGCCCCAGGCTGGGCATGCCTACTGAGAGCACCTGCAAGTGTGAGAGTCACAGCACCAGCCATTCCCTTCATAAATAATTTTGCTTAAACAAATAGCACCAAGTTCATTGTACTCATTATGGGAATTATCTTGAATAAGGCAAATACTGAGGTTATCAGAGAGATACGTCTTATCTAAGGCAAATGGCAATTTTTAGGGGGGTCATCACTGTTGACTGATTAAACATGTTTCTGATGGGATGTCTGGCATGTACTTATCCATGGAAATGCCTCACTTTTTCTGGGTAGCCTTTGAGAACCAAAGCACGTCCTGGTCTCTTGCCCAACTTCTATTTCCCATGCAATTACCTGTTATCTCAAAGCAAATGTGCAACAGAGGAGGAGAACCAACGAGAACTCTCCAAACTGGGGTGCTGGACCACAGCTGGGCCTCCAAGTATTGCAGCAACACAAATAAGAAGTGTGTGTAGCCAAAAGGACTCAATATCTCACCATCCTGGCCGTTCTCCACCTCCTTTCTATAGAAGATTTCAGCCCACTATTCTGCCATGTCCCATCTGAGATGTAGCTGACATTAAAGATAGAAAATCTTTCAAGTTCCTTTAACTGAGTCAATGAACAGCCATCCCAGGATCAAGCCACGAAACTGCAATCTGAGGATGATTTTTTTCCCCTCTTACTTCTCATGGACTGGTAAGGAACAGTTTCTATCTTTGACACTATAAATAGGACTGGAAAACCAAGTACTGCACAGGTAAGTCAGCAGCATTAAGGATGTCTTCACCTACATCCTCAATTTTCGTGACTCATTCAGACCAGTTGCTATTTGCAGTAGCTGAGCAGGTTGCCAGCATTGAGGAGCCCACCTGCATGACTCCCTGAGAGACCTGGTGGCATTACCTCTTTTGGAAAGCTGAAAAAATGAGAAACTAGGATATTGAGGTCAAAATTGCTACTTTCCTAATTATTAAGAGCGCTCAGCTTGAGATTTTTCTGAATGTTCCATGTTTCACAGCACCAAGTAGATTTTTCAGTTTGAACACGAAGACTTTGCACTGCCTGCGAGCACTCAGACACCAGGACAGCTGCAGTATTGATGCAGAGCTTGTGCCCTTACCTCCCTGCTGAAGCGCAGCCAAATCTGTGGGTATCTCCCACCTCTCCCCTCTCTTCTCACCCAAGGTGAACCTGTACATGCCTGTTCAGCAGACCCATGAAGGGACAGGAGAGACAAGAGGGCAAAAAGCAAATGATTGATGCCCAGGGACTTCACCTCGGCTCTTCATGTGGAAGGCACTCAGGTGCTACAAAGTGTGGTTGCAATGTATCACAGTAAAATAAATGAGTGTCTCATGCTGGGCACAGAGAAAATGAGGAATACACCAAAAAAGTGCATGTGAGTAGTTTGCCACATACTTTGTGCAGCTTGCATGAGGGAGGCGCAGGGAAGAGAAGATTTCTCCAGCTTGGCGTTGGAACACCCTCCTCACACTATCTGTTCTCCCTCATCTAACCCACCACCTGCTTTCTTCAGCAGTCACTGAAGGAGCCCCCCCCAGAGCTCTGTGTGCTCCCAGTGAGCTCCCAGCCCCTCCTGGAGTGCAAAGACAGCGCTGGAGGGAAATGGCACACAGCACAGCACGTGAGGAGTGTCCCACCTTCTCTTGCAGCTGGATTCACTTTGTGTCCAGGTGCAAATCAGAAGGAAATCACCTCTGGCACTGCCACAGAGCAGGGTTTGCCCCCTGTACCCCATTTGTCTGCCCATGCCCAGGCTGTGGCAGAAACCAGGGAGCGCATGGCACGTGGACACCAAGTTGTTCACCGTGCCATAGGAACACTGGCCATGTGGGAGACATCCCAGCTGATGAATATAGTCTTGGCCAGATGGAACAGTGTCTTGACGAAAACAAGTCTTTGAGTTTAGTTAGGGAGATTGTTTTCAATTAAATGTGCATTTCCTAAGGTGATGAGTAATTTGAAGGTGATTTTTGGCTTCGATGTCTCACCACGTACTGCAGTTGACTTCTTTAAACCCCTGCTCTTTAAGCACACCAAGACTATCCACAGTTTCTTCCCTGCTTTTGGTTCTATCAGTCTTTCCTGGTGCCACATTATTTTTATCTGATTACTCCTAATCAGGTATCCCTACTCTAGGCAGGGGGGTTGGAACAGCATGAACTTTAGGGTCTCTTCCAAACCAAACAGTTCTGTTATTCTATGATTCTAATTTTACTTGTCCCACCTGGTGAGAATTCTCTGGAGTATCAGCCCTCACATCCTCACCCTTGGCTTTGAAGCAGAAAGGTTAATTATCTGGAAAAGTGAGAAAAACTTATTTACTGTGAAAAAAACCCAAAGAAACAAAGCAGCTCATGCAAGGAAAACTAGAGATAAGCATTTAAAAAACCTAAATACCTGACATTTTACCTGAGTTGAGATTTTTCTGCCTCTGCTAATTCAGTGCAGTTTAACATAACGTTAAGGACCTGACTCCTGTTCCATTTATCTCACTGAAATAAAAAAAAGAATAAATCCATTCTATTCCGAGGAACGAAACCATTTTTAAAAGGGCTGGAGGTCACCAGTAGGCGTATCAAATCCAGGCAAATTTACATGGTGTAGGAGTCCCCAGCTTTTGAGCCACAGTGTAGCTATTAAGCGAAGGATCAGGGGTTCATTATATTAATTTGGCACTCGGTACAAGGTAGCAGGTGACTGGGGAACACGTTTCAAGCAATCACTGTGAGTCAGATTTAACTCACGCTTTCTTCGAGGGCTGCTCACCATTATCTCCCCCAGAGACCTTTTCAGGCATCAGGGTCGGGGGAACGTGCACCAAAACACTCCCTTCCCATAGACGGGGGGATGGAGAGAGAGATGGAGCGGGAGGTCGATGCCTGCACACGCACACCCAGCAGGACCAGGCTGGGCTCTGCAGGACGCAGCCCCTCCATGCACCAGCAGAGCTTCAAAGCCCCGTTTCAGCATCTCCTACCCAGGGTGGAAACTGCTGCTCATCCCTGCCCTCCCAGGACTGCTCATGCTGGAACAGGACCAATAAATAGATGCTGTTTACATCTCCACTTCCTCACTCTAAATCTCAGGAGACTTATGGGGTATATTTTGCTTTCATGTGCTGTGTTCCTGAGGTGCATCCTGTATTTCCTGCTCTCGCTTTTGCCTGTGCATGCTTTGGCTGTGTGGATACTGCCTTAGCTTGATCCTAGCTAAGCTTTTTTATCTGGACTCTGCTGTTTATTGCTTAATACATCCCCATATAGTCATTTGGCTGCTGAACACAAGCCTTGTGAAAGGAAGAAAAGAAGTTAAACGGCACTTAAAGTAGATTTAAAGACTTACTACAGTAACCAGCAGTTTGTGCTGGATACTATACAGCCAAAGCACTGAACAGGATTTAAAAACCTGCCACAACCCAGAGATTTCAGGCTGATTTTTCTCTTATTTCTCTGTTCACCATTACTAGCTCAAAAAAGTGCTTTTCAGTGTATGGTGTACCAGTGCCACTGGTACACTACACCTGTGCACCATACACTGTACCTGTACCAGTGCTACTTTTGCACATGGGTTAAAAGAAAGACCCCGAGCACAAGTGCAAAGGTCTCCAGTGGAGATGTGACTTTGCAGGTCTGTGCTTTCAAGCAGGTCCCTGGCAGTGCTGGTGGCTAGAGGAAATGCTCTCCTGAATGCTCAGGGAGGAGGGGCAGCACCCATGACCCAGCAGTCTGCCACAGAGAAGCTGCTAATGGCATTTCTTATCTCTTGGCAAAAGCTGCTGCTGATTGTAATTTCCACTTCCACCCATTCCCACCTCCTATTAGGCCATTTTGTCTCCTGCAGCAAAGCAGAATAAAATATTTGTGCTGCTGGAACACAGTCACCTCAGTGGCCAGCAAAGCAAGCCCTGCAGTGCAACTTACTTAGAAAGTTATTGTCATGATTTAGAGATGTTCTGGTATTTTCTTTGCTTCTTCCTCACTCATCCTTCTTCATCCTCCTGTTTTTTGCCATCAGGACTGCTGTCATAATTTCTGGTTTCCACCACAGGCAGAGGCACCTGTAGTGACCAGCTCCATCCTGTGTGTGGCTCAGCCTGAGCCAACACCTGCACAGCTTTTGGAGAAACAACCTGCTCCATCAGGACACAGTGCTTCCTCCTCAGTCATGGGAGGACTTGGAAATAGTATAAATATTGCTGTGTCCAATATTCAGATCTGGGAAGAGGGCTTATAATCCCAAATCAGGCACCATACCTCCCCAAAGTGGTTTCTGAACCATCCCAGCTTGCAGACCCTGCCTTCTCAGGAGGTCCCCAGAGGGAAGCCAAGGATTTACATTGCTTATGCTGCAGATCCACATCCATGTTGTTTGGTGTTTAAGTCAGGTGTGCCTGCTCAGTGGATGGATGGAATGGTGAGAGCATTAGGGAAGCCTTTGGGGTCATGATGACTCTTTATGGTCACAGTGTTGTCACTTCTCCTGCACTGGGTGAGCCCCAGCTGTGAATCTGGCCGTGTACCATGTTTTATTTATCTCCCACAAGGTGTGTGCAAAAGACAGCTCTCCTGATGCAGCAGCACTGTTCCTTGCCTTCTCTTCCTGGGACAGAGGGCAGGCAGACAGGAATCGGCTGCAGAGCCAGGCTGGGAACCCCTCAGAGGGCACTGGAGTTTAGATGTCTGTTCATTCAGTCTGCAGTGAAAGCAGAGCCTGTTTGCAAATCTGGATTTCAGCAGGGCTCAAAAAGTCGAAAGTGAAGATATTCTGTGGTTTAAATAGGGCATGTCTAACTTAAATGTTCTCTCAGAAAAGAGTTTAGCTTTTCATCCTTCCTCTATGAGTCAGAAGGTAAAGATCAGTCCCCTCCATTTTCCCTCTACTGTACAGCCCCCTCTGAAAGATTATCAGACCCTCAGGGATGTTTAGATCACACTGGTGATGGGCACATCTTGAACTCCTCACGAAAATAAATTCGCTATGACTGTTATAAGTTAGTTGGGGATTTATTTTCTTTACAGCCCAAAGCCCCACCTCTTTGGTGTCCGTGTTGGTTTGAACACGACTCGGAGGCCCAGTGTCAAACCTGGGCTTTGAATAGGATCCCACAAAGCATTTGCTTCATTCCGATCCCGAATGTGATGGCGAGTGCCCAACGAGTGAGTCAGTGAGGTTCTGTGAATCTGTTTATCAGACAGCAACAATCATTTGTGGAAATGTCTTTGGTAGCAACAGAAGAGTCTATTTGATGGTAGCACTGACTAATGTAAATGAGGATTAATTAATGTTTTCCTGCAGTGATGTTGGCACTGATAGTGCCTTATTCATGTAATTTAATTTCTATTGACAGGCTGCTAATGGAAATGGATAGCAATGGGTGTCTCTTCCATCAGGCACGCTCTGCCACAAAAATAATTCTCAAAACTGGCAGTTGGACTCATTCATTGCTGGAAACGTAAGGCAGTAAAAGAGGATGAGTCAGAAATGGGAAACAAAGGGACTTACAGTCTAATTTGCAGCAGTCCTCTCCCAGGTATCCGAACCAGGATAAATTTGGGGGTTCAGGTCTGGTTTGGCCTTAGCTGCCCCTGACACCCAGCTTCAATTTAGCCCCAAAGCATGGATGTGCAGCTTCACAGTGGGAAGGAGCATATTCAAAGTGGGCAGGTGGATGTGCAGGCAGTCCCACAGCTCAGGGCACGGGAGGGGACAGGCTCAGCTCTGGATCTGTGGCTCCCTGGCAGCCCAGCACGGGGGCCAGGGAGGAAGGGTCGAGCAGGGTTAATGTGCACCAAGTCGGGTGATTCCCTTCTGCTGGAGAAATCCAAAGCAGTCCCTGCTTTGAACAGGGCCTGGGAAAGCCACTGGTGTTATTCTAAAGCAGTAACCAGAAACAACAGCTGGTGTTCAGGGATGGTTTGAGTTCCGCAAAAGACTCAGGCTGGGACACCCCTATGGGTTGAGAAAAACATGCCAGTTTCCTTCCAGTGTTCAACTCCACACTGCCCTCAATTTCTCCCCTCAATGTTTTGAAGTGCAGTTGGAGAATTGCTGTTTATGAGAAATCGTGGAAGTAGGAAAGCAGAAAGAAATACTCGAGTGAAATAACATCTTTCCTCTTAGCTAAGTAAGTAATGCACAAAACCTAATTGTCCTCGGTTAAACCATGACACACATAACAATTTTCTTTTTTCAGTTTAATGGAATTAATTCTGCCTATTGCTTACTTTTTGAGCAAAGATACACTTTCTAAGTCTCCTTTTGCCCGTGGGATGAATTTCTAAGGGACTGCAATTTTATCCTATATTGAGGAAGCTCCACACAAGGATGACTGAAAGGTCTCCTGGGAAACTGGGGAATTACCATTCCATCAGAGCCTGACACATGCCATCACCCCTCTCCTTGCAGAACTGAATGGCAGGGAACCATCTTTCAACACCTCTGTATCTTCAAGTCCCACCAAATGTCTGACACTGAAGAAACTTTAGCTGTTGAAGGTCTCCCTATGATCACCCTGAAATATTCATGACCACATTTTCTCATACTCTTGCTTATATCACAGTCAGTAGAAAAATACTTTGAGATGTGAAATGTGCCTGTTTATAATGAGTGGTAGGGCTGGAACAAGAGCAACACAGCAACCTGCCACGACCAGCCTGGAAACAAGGCACAGCAGCATCGCTGTGAGAGGCAGGAGCAGCCTCAGGAAGAGCCCCACAGCCGGCAGCTGCCCCACAGTTCTGCCTGTCCCCACACGCAAGGGCCTGCAGGTCTCCTCTAATCTGATCACCCATTTACCTGCTCGCCATTAGCATTTGCTTAATCCTCATGCCTTCACTGCTCTCCATCCTTGTCCTTTCAAAGCAGAGCAATAACCTCTCCCTCCAGGCATGCTGCTGCTGCTATCCCCATTCTCTGTCCAAACTGGAGGCTTTAGTTTGATGCTTCTGCTGTGCTCTCATTGCAGCAGGAGTGAGGAGAGTCCAGCACCTCAGAAAATGAAATCTATGCCGTCTAAAGACGAGCATCCAGAAGCAGGCAGTGCTGAAGCTGTGAGGGGCTGAGATGCCCAAGTGAATCGCAGTGGTACCCTCTGCATCAAAGTCTGGGTCTGGGTGGGATCAGCTGGGCTCAGAGCTGCGCCCTGGGTGGTGGCAGCAAAGCTGTGGTGGCCCAGCCTCCACAAGCCTTCTCAATGCCCTCAAGCTGAACCCATTGCTGTGGTATAATTTATTCCCCACTGCTTTTTGGAGTCTCTCCTTGCTGCTTTGAGCAGGGAGCAGCCAGCTGTGGGGATCAGACTCCCTGTTTGCCACCCACGGCACACTCAGATGAGGAGCCAAACCTGCTGAGAGTCCCCAGGAGGCCATCCACACAGGGCTGGCATGCAGTGATGTTCCCCATCCCTTCTCCTACTGATGCTGAAACAATGATAACTGTGCCAGGAAGTGGGGAGTGGAAACAGCTCCCCAGCCCCATGCTCGAGGCACCCCTCAGGAAAGCCCTCTACATTTAAAACTGAACAGATGTGGAAAGATTTGGGGGAACAGGGACAAGAGCACAGGGCTTTCTTCTCCCTGCCGTTAAACAAGGCCAAGATCTCACGAAAGCATAGTGACCCTCATCAGACAAGTGCACATTGTTAGAGAAAACAGGCAAGTTTAGAGCTCTAAAATCCCTTATTTGGGTTTGAAAGAGAAGGAGCAGTTCCAGTCTAGGTATATCTGAGCACAACTTTGGGAGTTTAATTTTGTTAATTACTCAAGGTAAGTGAAAGGAAGGGTTAGCACCTGCACAGAAGGGAGGACTGTTAACAAGGCTGATAAGGTTAGGGGAAAAAAAAGGCAAAAATTACTGCCTAAGGAAGGGAGAAAGGTTAGTTCAAGATAAGACCTGACGCAAAGTGTTAATAACAGTATGCAGAATCCTCGGCTTTTTGCAGTCAGCAGAGCTATGGAGGCTGGCTCTCAGGCTCACCTTTGTCTCAGAGGTATTTCTCCCCTTTGCCCTCCCTCCCTACAAGCCCCTGCCTGCACAAAGCCCTGAGCGTGCCAGCTGTGACCGGACACCTATTGTGCTCCCTAAGGGGCAGAGGGGATGGCGTTTGGACCTGTCCTTCTTCTGAAGTGCTCTAATTAGGTGACTACGGAAAGTGACTTCAGTCCACCTGCCTGGGGCAGGGAGCCGAGCAGCAGTCCTGGCCCCTCTTAATGGGAATGCCAAATGAGGGGTGTGCGCTAGGACTTCTCTTTCCTCTTTCAGCATCTTACAGCCACACGCCGCAGCTGCTGCCTGAAATGGGGTCCTCACTGCCGACAACAACCTAAACCTCTGTGGTGCTCCGGCAGCAGGCAGGGGCAAGCAGGAATTCCACCCAGATTGGAGGCAGGAAGGAGATGTGTGGGAGAGTGGTCAGTGCATTCATGTGTGAGAGAAACTCCAGCTGTGTACCATGGGATGCTGGATGCTCAGTGCTCAATGCCCCCAGTCTGTGCTCTGGCCATCCCTGCACGTGCTCCTTCTCCACGGATTTGGCTGTGCTGAGGACTCATTGGCTGATTTTACAGGGCTGCCTGAAGGTTTTGTGACAGGGGGCAGCCCCCATGGGACATCACAGCTTGGAGATCTTGTGCTGAGGCTGAGCATCAACCTGCTCCTGCCTGAGCAGTGGTGGGTGCCCAGCAGCACCCCTGTGAAGGTGTTGAAAGCCATCACCCCAACAGAGGCACTGCTATGGAGGCTGAGCAGCTCTGTGGTGGGCAGAAGAGGTTCAGCTGTGGTGCTTCCTCTTTTTTTTATCACCAGTATCCGTTGCTGGACAGAGCTGACGGGCTCCGCAGCAGGCGATGTCCCACTGGAAGAACAGGGTTGCCCAGAGGATGGCAGATGCCACACTGCTGGAACTGAAATGGTTGCGTGGATGACGGGAGATGTTTTCTGAAAGTCACCTTTGCACTGTTAGGTGGTTCTGCATTTCGGGCATTGACAATCATCTTAAAAACCACTCCCACACATTTGATCCCTGGGAGGCTGAGCACTGAGCTTCTATCCGCAAGCTGCAGCATTTTCTGCTGGGGTACCAATAATTTATTCCCCCGCCTTGTGCATTTGCTCCTTGATAAGTCCACGTCCTGACCTCTGTGAACACGGTCATTTAGATCATTTGTCAAGGGGATGTGACTCAGGACTCACTTTTTGCTGGATCCATCGAGAGCACGTAGCAGCATCTGACGAGCACGCACACTGATCTTCTGATAATAATACCGTGTCACCCTACATCTTCAACACTCCCATCCCACACAGGCTTTCCGTATCTGTTTCACTCACAGAACACAATAATTATGTGTTCCACACGTGAAGTTACGATGGCAGCCCAGCGTTGTTCAGCTGGCGGTGTTTCAGCGCTGGTTGTAGTCTACTCTCGCCACCCGAGAGGTAAACAAACAGCCTCTTTAATGAGTACCAAATTCTGTCAATGCTGGTAGTTGCTATGGTGAGAATTCCCAGCGCAACGCTGCAGCCCTTGGTCACTGCAGGCAGAAAAAAGTGGGCGTTTCGGATCACAACACTCTGTTTACCAAGGTAGGTCTGAAATGCATCGGAGGGCAGGGGCGGAGGCTGCTGGAACGGGGAGCCTGCTAAGGAAACTGCCAGCAACAAACACTCATGGATGGGAAGACTTAGGAATAATCAGAAAACCAGCTCAGGTCAGCAGCGCCGGATTCAGCGCTGGCTCAAAGCTGCTCAGTTGCTGTTGCATTGGTATTTTTCAGGGCAACCCGGAGCGCACAGGGATCCAGAGCACAAAATCCCTGGGCACAGCAGTCAGCAAAGGCACCAACCAGCAGCTGCAGATGGAGAAATATCTGTGCTTTCAGCCCTCGGGGAAGGCTGTGCAGAAGAGATGAGAGGGCTGATAGCACTTCACTTGATCTGCCTGCTGCATCCTCGCTGCTTCAGGAAGATTGCAGGCTCCAGGGCTGTCAAGCCGTCAACTTTCACTTGGTTTGACAACAAACTCACTTCACATACATGGTTACACTTAAAGAAAATAAGAGGAAGAAAAAAAGAAAGCTGTTGGAGCAAGCAATGCCCACAGATGCTTCCTAGAAGTAGAACGTTATTTTGCGATCTGGCACCAACATTTTAGCAGCCTATAAAAGGTAAAGTTGGTACTACAGCCAGCCATTTGTACTGTACAAATAAGAGCTGTGAATATATTCTGGAAGCAATGTCAAAGAGGACCAGATGGGAAATGAGCAGCATTCATTCTAATTTAACAAAGACAGCTAACCCAGAATATGCATTAACATGTAGCATTTTTCATCTGCCTCCATTCAGAACAGATTCTCAGTATCATTTCCAAGGAAAGGAAATTGAAGGAATACTTACTCCTTGGTGAATTACTGTTCTCTCATAATTGGAGAAGTTTGGCATCCGAAGCTAGGTGTAATATGTTTTCCCTGGAAATGTATGCAAGGACACAATACACCCACAAACCTTGCGTTCGGGCGTGCAGCCAGCTCCGTGTGTTTTGGTCCATGCTGGATGGATCCAGGGTTTCAGAGGCCTTGGGCACGTTGCTGGCCTGCAGAGAGAGGTTTCGCAAGGCAGGGCAGGGAGGGGAGGCTGTGCCAGTCGTACGGAGGGTCTGACGCTGCAGCTGGGGGGTCTCTCTCCAGCCCTGGGTCAGTTTGCACATTTCAGTGACAGCAGGTCTGATTCCCTGTTTCTTTGCATATGGACAGCAGGGCTTGTGTGTGACATATGCTTTAGACACATGCTTTGAGGGCTGAACCCAAATTCGAAGGCTATCAAATCCTAGATGTAGATTTAAAAAATGCAAACTCATTTTTGACTCTTCCAGGATGCATTGAGTAGGGTGAGCCTGTTTGAGGGGAGGGATCTCAGGGTACAATATGCTGAAGCATTTCTTCATGTGTTTAGTAGAACCTCTGATCCTATTTTTAAACAAAGCACTATTTCCATTCCCTCTTTTTTTTTCTTTAAATATTTAGAAGGGATTAACCAAAGAAAACATGCTACATCCTGAATTTTTTTTCCAGCATAAATTCAATCTTTTTATTAAAAATTGTTCATTACTGGAACCTCTCTCAATTTCCTCAACTTCCAAGTTCCTTTGTGTAACGTTTCTCTTTTTGAAGTCCAGAATTGTTGCAGTTTCCCCAAACCCCCCATCCTGACACATCACAGAGCCAAAGTTTTATGCCATTCCACTCAATGGAGCTCTGCATTTAAAACGTGCCATTAATTTACAATGAACAAACAGGTATCAGCTCTGTTCCACAGCACTCTTCCCTTGTCTGGGAGAAACGCACAGACACAACCTATGCTGGCTCCTGGAGCTTTCTGCTGCTCAGCTGTGTTTTCTCAATATTTTTGGCATCCCCTGGGCCAAATTCTGCCCCATGAGCAGCCTGTCCTGATCTAATCATGGGGAGCCCTGCTGCACAGCCTCTCTTTTAATAACAGCAAGCAGAGTGAAAGCCTGAAAACCAGTTGAGGTCAGACCAGATCATGACCAAGTTCCTGTCTGACCTTGAAAACCCGATAAAAATGCACAGCTCTGGCTGCAAGTTGACACTGTACACAAAATGCTTTTCGTACAGCTGCAGTACTTGGTTTAATGGATCCCTTCGGTCCCTCAGTTTTGTCTATGCAGAACCCCATTTGGAGAGACCTCTTGTAACTCCTGGCCAGTGATCTGCATCTGCACAAATCCCCTTCCTATCTCTCTCCGTAATACTTAGAGTATGCCCATTTGGTATGTGAAGAAGTCACTTTCAGAAGCAGAATAGGATCTCCAACTTCCCAGGCTAAGGTTTGGCCCTCAATCCCAGGGACAGTTGTGCTGGCTTTGCTTGGTGAGAGACCCTGTGCACCAGGGACAGACCAAATCCAGCAGCAGTCCTCGGCTGTGGTCTGCAGCCAGCACTACATCATCCCTACAGAATCCCCACAACTTCCACTCCCACAGCTCTGGGATTCTGCCACTGCACCCTCTGGTAGGGGGTCACTACACTGCCATGTGTGTGCTGTGCAGTTTGCTGTGAACAATACAGTGGAGGCTGCTGGAAGTGCTGGCAGCCTCTTTCCCTCCCTGCTTCGTCACTGCTTTGTGTGCTGAGCAGGTGCAAACCTGGTTGTCGGTGAGGGAAGCAAGGCACAGGCTTTGAGGCTCTCTTGTTCATGGCTTTGAGAGTTTTATAAAGCAACCCTGAGCAAAGTGAGACTGCTGCTGTGAGAGTATTCTAGGGATCGTTACCACCAGCAACAAATGCAGCTGGAAAAAAAATCTTAACCTGTAATTATGTGCGGTACAGTGCACCAAATCCTCTACAACCCACAGCCTTTTTTTCCTATGCATTCAGCTCCTGCAAAGCTAAGGTGCAGGTTGTCCCCTGTTCATTAGGGCTGGATAATGACTTACAATGGCTCCTGAAATCGCTGGCTAGGGCAAGGGAAGCAACATGAATTTTACAGGCAAGAAAGACTAATAATCTTTCTCCCTTCCTCTAAAGTCCTCCCTCACCCCTCCTCTCCCGGAACAAACACACTTTTTAAAAGGCTTTTAAATAATCTCGTGTTCCTTAACAAAATTACAGCAGCAGTTTCCTCCTTTAATAGCACTCTTCTTCTTAGTAATCTTGTTTTAGCTACAGTTTTTGATGGAGAGTGCTGGTAGATGAATCATCTCTCACCCTCTTGGTTATTTTGCCTAGCTTCAGGAAGCAGGAATTCTGTTTTGGAGCAAAGTCTCCTGTTCAGAAGAGCAAGCTCTCATTTATGTGTGCTTTTAACTAGAAGTGATAAAAAATTTTATTTGAATGGTTAATTGGGGCATAAATAGATGAATTGTGAATGTCAATCTGATCCATCCCAGTGGATGGCATAGTCCTGTGTCCCAGCCACTCATCTCAAATGAACTGAGCTGTCTTCTGCAAGCTCGGTCTGCTCCTGCACATCACCTTCTTATGGAAAGCACTGGAAGGCACTGGCTGAAGGAAAAATCAGAGGCTGACTGAGATCCCAGTGTTAATGGAGACAGGGGCACAAGTATTTCAGTTTAGGAGCTATGATGTGGACAATCACTTCTCTGACAACCTCAGCCATAGAGAAGCCCAAAAAGAAAACTTTTCATAAAGTTTATTTTGCAAAACATAAATGGCTGGAGGTGCCAGTGAGAGAAAAGGAGGATTGCATGAACACGTAATCAGATCAAATTACAGATGGAAGAGCAATTCAAGTAAATTCATTAGTAACTGGAAAAAAAACTATAGGAATGTTGTAGTTATTGTCCTTTTTTTTTTTTTTCCGTCTTTAAATCGGTGTCACTGAGTAAGTGCACTAACAGATCTTTACACTGAAAGAGCTTCTCTTGTGCCTCTCTGCTGCTGAGGCTGGAATGGCACGATGCTCTCACTGGGACATCCCCAGGTCACGTTCAGCAGTGTCAGGTACAGATCAGCACTTCCTTAGGTCTGGCTGCTTTACCACAAATTGTCTTACAGCAGTCTCTACATGACAGAGGATGCTAACAAAAAGCAATTCCTCCTTCTCCAGTGCTGGGTAGGTTTTCCAGGTCATCAGAAATAATGAACATTATCAGCTGCTGTGAAAGAGCCTAATATCAGTGAGGAGTGCATGAACTCTACTCCACTAACAGTGAGTAGGATGCTCTCAAAGATGGAATAATACTTTTAAATAACTCATTCTTTTTATTCCCTCATCTATCATACTCTCCATCTTACTCATATTTAAATTTAACAAGGTGTGAGCTGGTCAAGCCCAGCCACGTGGCTAATATGGAGAAAGGAATGCCTTTGTATGAAGAGAAAATTACCATTATATCTGTGTAAATACACCACAATATGTGGCACCATAGCACTTCACTGCATAGACAGATGCCTGCTTTCCTCCCTACTCACTGAATATGTTCTTTCCTCAGACAGAAACATTTTATTGCATTTTCCTGACTTCTGCCACCGCCTCCTAGCAGGAAAACAGCACCTTCTGGTCAGCAAGAGCTTCTGCTCTGACAAGTGGTCCAGACACAGGAGACGGTTGTCAGACCTCCCTCCTCTCACAGCAGATCATCAAAGATGCCAGTGGCTTAGTCTGATTCTAGATTAGGTTTCAATTAGATAAACTGCTAACTGCATCTTGGGTAATTTCCTATGATTTTTCCATGGGAATCAGAGATCTGATGTGTTGGCAGTTGTCTAGACTCAACATATCCAGAGTGGTTTTCTTAGCACTGGTCAGGCCAATTCATGGATTAAAGGAGGAAGGGAAAATTCCTTCCATGAATAAAGCACTAGCTATTTTGGTCACGAGTGGCATCAGCTACTTATAACTCTATTTCTGGAGATGAATGCATGGCTGTGCAGGTGGTATCATCAAGAAGGTTTTGGCTTGCTTGAAGCTGGATGGATGTTCCAAGAAAAAGAGCTGGTGACCAGAGCTAGCATTCAGTGCAAGACAGGAAGAGCATCTCTGTGTGCTGACCTGCTGAATTAATGCAACTAGGATCCACAAGGACTGATTTCAGCAGGGAACAGGTAAATACAAGCATCAAGTACTTGGGCAGAGCCATTTTAAACGAGGGGAAATACCATTACTCATTAGAAAATCGTTGGAGGGCTGCTGAAGAGGTTAAGGGATCACCTGATGGAATCATACAAACAGCATAAGGAATAAATAAGAAGAGATTAAAATCTTGATATATAATCAAAATGAGAACTAAGTTCAGCCAAAGAGGAACCACTTATATCATGCAGGAGGAATGCAGCTTGGGTGAAAATGACCATGAAACAACATAGTTCACAAGCCATAGGAAAGCAAAAAAGGAAAACAGCAGAATAAATACAATGGACTTCCAGAAACCATATTTCAAAAACCACAGTACTGATAATAAGTCTCAGAGAAAAGAGAATTCAGGAAAGTTTGCAGTACCTTAAAGAAACAATGGTAAGGACATCAATTCAAACAAAGCCAGCAGAGCAGGGAAAGCAGCTTTTGTAAGAGACAAACTATTTGCTTAAAACATGACCACTTCATTGACCTGTAATGAAAGAAATGGTTTATTCAGAAAATGGAAAAGAGATTCACTGGCATGGCAATGCAAATGCATAGGCTGAAAATGTAGGGACCAAACAAGAAAAATCAAGATTCAAAAAGAAATACAACCAACAGGATCAAGAGCACATCAAGAAAACATAAAATACTTATCAAGGACATAAAGGCCATCTATCAGAAGAATTATCCAGCAGAGAAGAAAAACAGCTGCCTTCTTCACTACAGCTTTCAGTAAAAAGACCACTTGTACCCAAATAGTTTGCACAGTTGGTGCCATGCATGACAGAGAAAGATCTTGGTCTAGAAAGAAGAGAGAATAAGTAAAGAATACTTGCCTTGATTACAAATAATGTGCTTAGACTGTTTGTTAAAGCAATCTCATGGCTGTTGACAGCTCTCTGGGATCCCACAAAGAACCAACAAGGTGTCAGAATACTGCAGAAGTGAGACACAACTCCTTTTTGGAAAAGGGAGGAGCTGAAGAATATGACACAAGCCAACACCATTGGAATTTCCAGAGAAAACTGGAATAAAGAAATGTTCTATAAACATCTGCAAAATAACACGGAAATGAGTAATGGCTAACACAAATTCATTAGATCACCTAGACGTTTTTCCTAAAGCTCCAAGACCAAAGAGATGCTCAATGGATGGCAAAGCAAACTGAAGTCAACAACTCTATGCTGTTGTAAGAAAAAAAAAGAGAATGAAAAAAATTTATTTAAGCAAGCATCATGTGGCATGCACAGCCAGGAGTGACTTCTGCCCAGTCTGTGATGTGTTCCTCTCATCTCATCCAGTGCTGCAAAGATCTCTCTGGAACTCTGTGTGCAGTCTGGGGCACTGGATTTTAAGTTGAGGTAGCAGGGCAGAGAGACTACAGCAGGACCACATAAATGATGAAGGGTCTAGGAAATATGGTCAACAATCATGTAAGACCCAAAAAATATTCTTTTTTTCAATTGTAGAAAAGAGACATCAGAGAGAGGCACGACACTAGTCTTCAAATACGTAAAGGGCAGCAGCGGAGAGGAAGGGAATTTGCTGAGCTTCACATCTATTGCAAACAGGTCAAGAAGCGGGATCAAAACGTAGTAATGCAGCAGCATGCATTTTCTGATGGTTAACCATTAGAACAGGTTATTACAGCTAAGAAATTTTTATCTGAGGATGTTTTTAATATGCAAGAAGCAGGCACTGTTTGTCCTTCCTCATGGAATGGGATAAACTAGACAATCTCTGGATTGCCTGTGATTTCTGTGCTTTCTGTGATTCATGCAGCAGTAAAGCCATGGGCAGGTGTTTCTTTGAGGATGACTGCAGTGAACCTGAGGAGCAAAGGCTTGCTGTGGGTAGCAGACACAGCACACAGCATGGTTCAGCCAGTTTTGAAAAGTCTTCTCTGATAAGTTGTTTTCTGAAAACCCACAAAGAAGGAAAGCCACTAGGAGAGCAAGAACTTCACTTTTAAGAGAGTGGATTGTGTCTCAGAAGTGAGCTGAGCTGGTTTTCTAATTTTTTTTCTCCCAAGTCACCAGTTAACAACTCCACCCTCACCCCAAGTGTTCCCGTTTTAAGCAGTGCTCAAACACAGGTGGTGATGAGTTGGGAGGAATTCTCGAAGGCTGCGTTCAGTGGTTCTCCTTCACTTTATCAATACTGTTGGCCTTCAGTACCCAGCTGTACAAAGCGTGCCCAACTGTCTTCTCAGGCCAGACTCAGCACATGCTTCTGCTGGCAGAAGACCAGGCCCCAAAAGCAGAAAGAATGCCAGGCTGCAAAGTTAAAAGATAGGAAACCACCTCTTTTCTGCTCTAAAGCCCACAGAGACCAGTGCCAGATCAGAGCTGGGCAACCACTGAAATAGGAAAGGGCGCTGCCAAGATCTCAGCTCCTTTCCTGGCACAACTTCCATCAGGCGTAACTTTACTTTCCTAGTAGTAGTCAGGAAGGAAGACAAATATAAGCACTACCTTATGCCTTCTCCACCTGGTCTTCTCTTGGGCTGCACAAGCAGCTCAATCCTAACTAAGAGAAACCACTCCCAGGTCTTATACTGGATGATATTTTAAACCAACACCTTTGCGGTTCAGGTCTGGTTTGCTTCCATGAAGAGCAAGCACATGCATGTAACACACTTGTTAAAGACATTACACGAGCCATGCAAACCCAACAGGACTCTTCAGTCAAAGTCAAGGGACAGGAAGTATCTTTACTCTGCCAGGTCCAGAGCAAAACTCAAAATATCTTGCTCCAGCCAAGTTATACATAGAAGACAGAAAGAAAAATCCTTATCCTCTGGTTGCCCTCTACCCCTGTTCCTAAGCGGTATTCTCCATCCATATTCTTAACCTTGGCCCACAAGGCTTCACAGGGAGAAGGAAGGAGAGAAATTAATTCTTCACAGCTGGTTCTGTCCTGCAGTGCCTTGCTCTCAAGGACAGGCAGCTGTAGCCTTTCTGGCCACAAAGGGAGGGTTAACTCCTACCCTGCCAATTTTCAGATGGACAGCATCCAAAGTGATCCTCTTGCCTTTACCTTTCCCAAGTGGACACATTCTGGCCTGGGTAAGTGACATGCATGTCCATATGCATACAGATAAATGACATCCCTATACCTCTAAGGCACACAGATACACCCCACCTCTTCCTAGCTGCTGAGATCCTCCAGGGATATTTTATGCAAATGATTTAATGAGCATACTTGCAAAGGATTTGCATGCAGGCATAACCTTAGCACAAGTGCATGGCTAGAGCACAAAAGCTAAAATCCTGGCCCAGAGGCCTGGGAATGAGGAGGTGCGGGATGTCGGGACTCCACCCTGCCTGGGACTGGCGGGGAGTGCATCCCTCCCCGGCCACAGGGACCGATGTTCTCCAGTCCTGTCCCCTGCGCAGGATGAGTAACCGCTGGCTGCATGCTCAAACCCCTGTTAAAGTCAAGCATGAGTTTTCTCAGCCTTATTTTCACCCCTCTTTCCTGCACAGCCCCTGATTCCCACTTACTACCGCCATCAGGAGTTGCCAGAGAAAAGAGAAGGAGCAGCAGCAGCAGGAGGATGCGAGGGAGGAGCAATGGGAGGATATTTATGTTTTTTTAATCTGGATCTTGACAGCCTCTGTTTTGGTGAGGGGTGAGCAAAAGAACAGCACCTCAAAGCTTGTGCTCAGTGTAGGGAAATTTGTATCAACTCCCCCTGAGCAGCAGGCAGGTGCCTGCCTGCATGGGACTGCACGGACAGCCCCGGGACCCAACACAAAGGCACAGGGACCTTTCTCTGGGGAAGGTGAGGGGACGATGACCCCACAGGGGGGAAGCAAAGACCTTGGCCTCACACCCAGTGGAAAAAGGATGGCTGCTGGCGCAGGGTGCAGCCAGATGCAGGACGGGCGAGGGAGGCGGTGGGTAGGGTGACAGCAGGCTGGGCTGCAGGTGTGGGTGTAAGAGGAGACACTTGCTTACACTTGGCAGCAGGGGCCTCGAGCAGGCTGGGAGCGTGCAGCTGATTGGGAATGAGTTATGGAGCCAGCCGCCTCCGGCGTGCTTGCTCAGAGTGGGGGAAGCCCGGTCCTGAGAGCTGTCCTGCGGCAGGGGCCCAGAGCCCGGGAAATGCTGGAGGAGAAGGGGGCAAATCCTGCCACTGCGCTCCTGGATGCAGGAGTTTGGTGGCCTGTTGGAAGTGACCAAGGCACCCAAAGGCTGCATAGGGCGTTTTGCTTTTCATCTTACCTAACTTCATCTCCGTCCAAATGCTAGCAGGAGGCAGCCTTGGTGGGAAGGCAGGGACAGTGCCAGGGGCTGGACTGCCCTCCTTCAGGGCTGGTCACACACGGGTCATCTGATGCACATTGTCCAAGCTGCGAGGGTTGTCTCCTCTTAACCTTGCTCAGCATTCACCTCCAGATCTGGCCACTAGGCTTTTTGAAAAGCTCAAAGTTCATTTGTTAAGAAATATTTTTGCTGCATTACCTGAAAACCATCACTATCTGTGCGTAACTGCAATGAAACAGCTTTCCGTACCCAAAGAAGAATAGAGTGAAATTCCACAGCACTCGAAGAATAATAACCACAGCAAGAGAACTAAGGAGTTCAGGCTGAAAATGGGGCTGCAGCACCGAGAAGAATAAAATGAAAATTTCCCCAAGCAGAGAGAATGACTGGAAATAGCTGCACCTCCCCTCTCTGCTCCTGTGAAGTCAGGTTACAGTGAGAAAAGGCATTTTAAAATGGCACCAGAGTTTCTGAGTACTGTAGAATATTTACAAAGGCAAAACCAAAGCAAAAAAAGAGCACGCAGTGTGCTCAAGGTAACAAAGAAATTCTGTGATACAGCAGGTAACCGAGCTGAGCTCTGAAGAGACTGAGCATATGCTGTAACTACTGGATCATCTTTCTTCTGTATTTCATTTGCTTAGCTTGGTGATAAAAATATGTCTTCCTCCACAGGCATATTGACCACAGAGTGCTGAAGGTAGATTGTGAGGTTTTATGTTTGTTTATCATGATACATGCAAACAAAATACTTGTCTTGCAAAATATTTTGGCTGCCATCCACTACATAATAATCTTTAGGCAGAAAGCTTGTCTAAGAAACTCCTTCCCTTCAGCCACCAGAAAGAGTAATCAAAAACTAAAAAGCATTTGCCTGTCCATTTCGAAGCCAGCAAGCAGCTCAGCTGGGCAAAGAGTATGGGCTCAGTGGAGTTTCTGATTAACAAAATGTAGCAACTTTAATATGAGACCTCAAGCCACCATAACAACCCTCCCTCAGCTCTCCCCGCTTTCCCTCTGCTGCCTTCTAAAGGTGGTTATCCCAGAGGTTATCTTAACCAAAAAAAGGCTTGAAAGCAGTTATCTTGGGAGGCACAGTTTCAAAGAGAGGACACATAAAATAATTAAAAGCAGTATTCACCTCTCCACTTCAGAGAGCTCCTGTTTGAGCTCCGGAGGGATGAGAGGGAAAGTAAGGGATGCTTCCTGGAGAGCAAGTAAGGTGAACCAGGACAGCAGAGGGGTAGGCTCAGGACAGTGGGGAGGATAGGAAACTGGAGCAGATTGTGGCAAGTGGGAGACGTGGTGGGGAAGGCGAAGCAGGTCTGTAGGTGGGGAAGCAGGAAAGCAAGGGGAGCGGGGCGGACAAGAGGATTTTGGAGAGCGGCTAGCCAGCTGGCACACATATAGCAGCTGCCGCTGTGTCAGCCTAGGAGAGTAGCTGCAGCTGCACACTGGCCATGAATAGCAGAGGAGCAGCGTGCCGGCTGGCTGCTGGAGGGACAGGGGCAGCGGGGCGCTGAAAAGGCAGGGGGAGGCTCTCTGAAAGCTTTTCTGCTCAGGGGAACTTGACAGCCCTTTGATTTCTGAGCTGTTTGTTCTCCAATTGTCCACTCCGGTGGATGATCAGCACGAAAGAGTTAAATGGGGAGAGGGGGGAGGGAGAGAAACAGTAGGAAAACTTAGGTCCTAAGTGCAGATCTGGGCTTTGATAGTGTATCCATAGCATGCAGTTGTCCGTATGTACAGCTTTCATAGCTGTCAGCGGGGATCAAAATCACAGGGTGCTTAAACTAAAGGAGAAATCTCCGCGCGGTTACCCTCATATTTGCTTGAGCCACCACTGGAGGAGGACATGATCCACCACTTGGCCATCTGTTCCGTGTGCCGCACATGTCACTCTACAAGCTCTCCTGTGTGAGCTGTGGGTTCACACCCCCTTTGTGCTTCCACCCGAGCGTGGGTGCGCACACCCCGTGCGCTATTCCACAGCCATACGTGGTTCTACACAGCTGTGGGTCCGTGCACCCCACACACTCCTCTGGGGCTGTGGGTGTTCCCAGCCTCAGTGTTCCGCTGGAACCACGGGCGCATCCACCCCACGCACTCCTCCACAGCTGTGGGCACACACACCACGCATGTTCTTTCGCTGCCATGGATGATCCCATGCCCTGTTCTCCTCCATGGCTACATCTGCACACACCATGCACTTACATGACTGCGGGCACAGCCAGCCAGGGCCGTCCTCCGTGACTGAGTGCATACTGTTCCTCCGCAGCTGTAGGTGATCCCCCTGAGCACCACCCCACAGCTGTAGGTGATCTTTGCTTGAGCACTACTTTACAGCTGTCAGTGATCCCACCCTGAGCACTCCTGCACAGCTGTAGGTGATTCCCCCCAGCAGTCCTGCACAGCAGTGCCAAGTCCTGCATTATTGGGGTACTCCCCCCGCCAGCATGCCCTGGCTGTGTGTGCTCTTCCATGCCTGTCTGCACACTCCCTGGGCAGTTCCACACCTTCGTGGGCGCACACACCGCCTGCTCCTTCGCAAGCAGAGGTGGACCCACCCTACACCCTCCTCCTCGGCCGCACACACCCCGTGGCTATTCCTCCAACACCGTGGGCTGGGTGTCCACCCCACACCCACCGACACGCGGGTGCGCATCTCCCACCCGCGCTCCTCCGCGCCCGCGGGTGTCCCGCATTTCTCATCTCCCTCCACCACCTGGGGCTGACGGACCCCGCTGCGGGCAGGGCGGAGCGAGAGCCGCTCGCCGCCCTTTAAGAGCCGCGGCGGGAGCGGCGCTGGCCCCCCCCGCCGGCCGCGGGGCCGGGCCGTCCCCCTCATTAATATGAAGGCGGCGGCCGCGGCGGCGAATGGGTAATGAAGCTGTCACTCCGGCACCTACTTGTTGGGTGTCCGCGGAGCCGAGGCGTACAGGCCTCCTGTGTGCAGGTAGGGACGGGGCGCGGGGGGCTGCGCTCTGGCCGCGGGGCGCCGCGGCTGCCTTTTCCCTTCTCCCCGCTCCCTGTGCACCTTGCTCGTTTCCTATTTATATTTATGTCTATAACACTATGTACGTACGTGTATATATATGTGCACATATGTATATTGCCGCGGCGGCGTTGAACCCTCAGCCGGCGAAAGTTGTCGTGGGGAGCCGGGGACCCGCAGCCCCGCGCTGCCGGCGCTGCCCCCGGCCGCGGTAGTAACGAGGCTGTCTCCCCTTCGGTTTTTATTTTTAGGTGTCCCGGTCCACGGGCTATTTCGAGCTGCAGCTTAACTCGGTGCGGAATGTAAACGGCGAGTTGTTCAATGGGGAATGCTGCGATGGCATGAAAAGCCCCGAGAACCTGGACTGCTCCCGGGACGAGTGCGACACTTACGTGAAAGTCTGCCTCAAGGAATATCAGGCCAAGATCACCCCGGTCGGACCCTGCAACTACGGATTCGGATCTACCCCCGTTCTCGGTGGAAATATTTTCTATTTGAACAGCAACAAATACTCCCACCAAGGCAGAACCCCCGAGACGGGCAGGATTGTTATTCCCTTCCAGTTCGCGTGGCCGGTAGGTTGTTAATCGCGCTCTCGTTATCGCCCTTTTTTTTGTGTGGTGTCCCCCCTCGCTCCCGCTCCCGTCGGTGCTGCTCCCGCTTCCCCGTTAATTGAGCGGGGCCAGCTGCCGGAGCGCTGCCTTGGGCGCGGCCGCCGCTTCCCGGGGCTGCGGGGCACGGCCGGCTGCGCGGGGAGCGGGGGCGGCTGCGGGGCGGG